>JAWQEG010004351.1:10000-150546 GCA_033782935.1 Petrolisthes cinctipes
GTCAGGCTTGAACACACAGGAAGTACAATAGGGTGGAGAAGGTGTGTGTGTGTGTGTGTGTGTAAATGGGAGGGGTAGTGTGGGTTAAGTGAGAAGGTGTGTGTGTGTGTATGTAAAGGGAAAGGTAGTGTGGGTTACGTGAGAAGGGATTGGTGTGTGTGTGTGTGTGTGTGTGTGTGTGTAAATGGGAGGGTATAGTGTGGGTTAAGTGAGAAGGGATTGGTGTGTGTGTGTGTGTGTGGAAATGGGAGGGGAAGTGTAGGCTAAGTGAGAAGAGATTGGTATGTGTGTGTGTAAATGGGAGGGGAAGTGTAGGCTAAGTGAGAAGAGATTGGTGTGTGTGTGTGTGTGTGTGTGTGTGTAAAGGGAAAGGTAGTGTGGGTTACGTGAGAATTGGTTACGTGAGGATTGGTGTGAGTGTGTGATAGGAAGGGGGACATTGTAATAAGTAAGAGGGAGGTGGGATGTGAAGAAATGAGTGAGCAAGAGAGAGAGAGAGGGATAGTGGACGCGGAAAGAGAACAAGAAATAGTGGTGGTGCAGTAATTTTGATGTGGAGAAATTGAGAGCATGTGGGGAGGGAGGGAGGGGGGCGTGGCGAGCTGTGGGTGTGGTCGTTGAGAGATGTAAACAAAGAGGCACCACGAACCTAATAATTGTTTCTGGTACGGTGTAAACTCCTCGCTGCATATACTAAATGTTTCGAAGTTCAAGATGTCAGTCAGCATTGGCTAATCAGATAGGTAAACACGTGTATTAATATTATTATTATTATTATTGTTGTTGTTGTAGGTGGTGTTGTTGTTGTTGTTGTTGTTATTATCCTTTAACGTATCCAGTATAAATGAAAGTGTTTTATTCATAGCTTGAACTAAATTACTTTCATATATGCTACCAAATAATCATAGGTACACAACATCACACACACACACACACTTATATTCAATTTACATGGCTCTCAGAATTAGCATACTGAATTAAGGCTTTTGTCCAGTTAAATTGCCACTATTAAACCGATATATATCAACCAAGTCCAGTCGCTGCGTATCTAAGCTATGTACAGTTGGACGCAGGAATTGGTATTACAGCCGAGGTGGAAAATGCTCAGCTCCTCCCTGTATGAAAAAAGAAAAGATATACCAGAGGCAGAAACTATGATGTGGAATGACAACGATAAGCAAATACCAAACAAAAGTCACTGGTTACTTAAGAGGAATAAGCATCTTCCATCTGGACTGTACGGACCACGAATTCCCGTGTCCAAGTGTACAATCGATGGTAGTTTGTTTTCTGACATAGTTAGGACTTAGGAGTAATCAGTAGCCTTCCAATTTGCCAATCAGACAGTCTACTTAACCATCATAATAAACATCAGAGAGGCATCATGTCACAACTTTTGACCTCAACTGTACGATGGTAAAAAAAAAAAATCCCTGATATATAAATCTGAATAAAAATTAGGTTATTAATGATATAGTAAGTGTGAAGCCAAATAAGAAGATTCCTAGGTAGCTTATGAGGGTACTATAGTGATGATAAATCCGGGGTAAATAATTCCTCCAAACTATTCCAGACAACAGGCCACCATTAATTTTATTCATCTGCTCCTGTTTCATGGCATACTTAGGAGGAATCAAGGCGCTCCAATGTACCAAAAGTATACGGTCTCCTTAAGGGGGTGCGGGAATAGGGGGACAGGCTTGGGGGGGGGTTGGGGGGTGCGGGAATAGGGGAACAGGCTTGGGGGGGGGGGTAGAAAGCCTGTCCCCTATTCCCGCACCCCCCAAGCCTGTCCCCCTACTCCCGCACCCCCCCAAGCCTGTCCCCCTACTCCCGCACCCCCTCAAGCCTGTAAACCTACTCCCGCACCCCCCTAAACTCCCCCAAGCCTGTCCCCCTATTCCCGCACCCCCTTAATTCAATGTTCAAGGTGCGAGTCGGTCATCTCTTGTGGGTGAATCAATTAGTTAGAGGACTACTGAATCCTCCAATCCATGTCAGGAAACAGACGACCTCATTGACACTAATAATGGATCTGTTTCGTGACATTGTTTGGAGGAATCATCAGCAGCCCTACAACAATAAACAAAAAATAGGCTATTATTAATTAAAGATTATTCTACTCGGGACAGATTTGAGAGCTACTAACTAATTCCCCCAAACCATGCCACAAAACAGACTACCTCAGTACGTGTTTAGTACTAATTGAGGATCTGTTTCGTGACATAGTTTGGAGGAGTCAGTAGCCATAAACAATAGGCTATTATTAATTAAAGATTATTCTACTCGGGACAGATTTGAGAACTATACTGATTCCCCCAAACCATGCCACAAAACAGACTACCTCAGTACGTGTTTAGTACTAATTGGGGATCTGTTTCGTGACATAGTTTGGAGGAAGAATCAGTAGTAGCCTTTCACACTTTTACCACCACTTTGTCAAGCCTGCTGCTGCCTGCATGACCTTGTTCCGGCCAATTTCACTTTTCCAGTTTTGTCCAGTTTTTCTCTTTGCTATTTTTATATACGGGACTTTCGAGTTTCTAATCATGTTAATTTGTACATAAAAAAATCTCATGTATATATTTCCAGTTTTTTTTTCTTCAGTTTTTCCCTCTGCTAATTTTATATGTTGTAGGCTACTGTCTATTTTCTAATCATATGTTCATTTGCACGTAAAAAATCTCATGGTTTCCAGTTTTTTTTTTCAGTTTTTTCCTGTGTTTTTATATATATGTATACGGGACTTTCGATTTTGTTTGATGGTAATTTGTACGTAAAATATTTAATCTATTCTAAAAGTTTATAATGTTAATTTGTAGGTAAAAAAGTCTTCTTACTATATGTATCATTTCGTGTTGCAAGTCGTGGCCGGTAAAGTTACTGTATATATTTATGTACTGAGACTATTTATTCATTATTCAAATGTAAATATTGGAAAGTATGCCTAGGTGTCTCGTACTAAGTTATATCCTCTTCTAAATAAATAAATAGATACCGTATATAAATAATAATAATAATAACAATAATAACTTCTAAATAAATAAATAAGTACCCTATGTAAATAATAATAATAATAATAATAGATAAAGACATAATAAAGATGTGTAACGCCCACCTCTGAGGTTTGAGATGATAAATATAATACTAAATAAAATCATTCGCAGCGACTGTCGTAGCCTACTAAGGTGACCTATATAATTCATAAACTCTGCACATGGCGATGCACAACAACACTTTAGCGAGATGCATAAATTTAGTTGAGAATGTCCAGAAGTAGTTAGTTTAGTTAGTTAGTGTTTTTACCTGTGTCTCGTTCGGGGAAAATAATATAAAAATTATATAAAATACTTGTACACACACACACACACACACAAATACAACAACAACAACATTAAATCCGAACAAAGAGTATTATTACAGCTGGTCTTGCATTTTTGGCCAGTGTGACGCCGCTGGTGAAGCCCTGTTGTGTTGTTATTATCGTGTAAGATCAAAACAATGGAGAGTCGACGAACGATCCTACTGTATGCTGCATGGTGACTATACAGCTGTAGGCAAAAAGTCTTGTCGCCAAATTTACCAAGTCGTGATGTACAGTATGGAAATAGCCTAATAAGCTTCACAGGCTCGTAAACTGAAAAATCTGATAGGTTTATTTTTAATTTTGCCCACTGGATATTGTAATGCTGTATGGTGAATGTATTTGTTCGATAATTATCCTTTATGTTATCCTTCAAGAAGCGGGTATGTGAAGCAACAAGACTTTTGGTGCCCACTGTACATTTTTGCCCAAGGAAAAAAATAAAAATAAAAGAATCATGAATTCAGACGGACAATTCTCCTCAGATGCCAACCAACACCGTGAAGAGAAAACCTCAAGGTGTTGCAAGAATCTGTCGACAGGCTCCCAGGATCTTCACGATGTCAAGGTTCATTCAGCCAGTCATTCCAAGTTGCTGCAGCCTTGAGCAATTTTGTATTTCCTTTCCATTATTACCTTCCGATAAAATACCTCATGTTTTCTGGTGTTCGATCTGTGAGAGAGAGAGAGAGAGAGAGAGAGAGAGAGAGAGAGAGAGAGAGAGAGAGACTGTTCAACTTCGTACAAATTTACTATATAGGACTTCGTAAATACTAGATAATTATACCTTATAGTCGTGTAAAATCATAGCATTAAAAGCTTTTCTCAGTTTGCATTACAATTTCAAAAAGGAATAAAGGGATACAATAAGAGTTGTTCCAGTCTGAAATGCCAGTGACTATTTGGGAAGCTAGAGAAAAAAAAAAAGAATAGAAAAAAGTTGTACCTCCCATTGAACATCGTAATAATTACTTCATCATCTCCAAGGTCTGACTATATAGTAAATTCTTGTAACAATAGCCTTTGTAAAGTTCAGAGGTGTAATGATATAGTTAGCCTTTGGGGCGATTCATTTCCCATAAACGGTAATAATACGGAACAGTTGAAAGCAAAAGCTGGTTAGATACACGTGGGGATGCCTTAGGTAAATGTGTGAACTCTGTACAGTAAGAGTGAGCTGGTATGCATTATTTTCTTTGAACGAGTTTTGCAGCTAGCAACAGTTTCTATTGGGTAGCAGAAAGTGCAGCCAAGTTCTTTTCAATTATTTATCACGAGCAAATAAAAACAATATTTAGATATCTGCTTCTGCATCCAAATATTTTGACGTGAGCTGTACAAACTCGTTTAAAAAGGTTCTCGCTACAACTGTCGCTCTCAATTCCGTATTCATGAATAACTGTATTTTCGCCTCGACATAATAACTTGTTTGCCCAGTGGACCTCACAAGGCAAGCATAAATGAAATGTTAGAATATAGTAATGCCCCGAGTAGCAACAAGAGTAGGGTTTAGACTCGTATCCTTCAACCCAGCCAGCCATAGCGTGTTGTAATGTGACGTCAGGGTTACGTCACTAATAAACCCCGCCTCCCTTCCTTCTTCCCGTTAGATACCCACCACCTGAGCCACCCCAGAGTAGATAGAAGAGAAGAGGGAGGAGCTAACCAACCAGTCAGTGTGGTGTTGGAGGCTGTAAAGGGTGGTGGGTGCTGTGGGTCGTGAGGGAATGTGACCTTATAGTTTCATCTCTTCACTACGTACGTGTTAGTTATCTCGCTGAGGGAATTTTTGCTTTTTAAGTGTTAGGTAACTTTGATCATCCTCACCTTGGCAGTGGTGGTTGGTGCTTGCTTCACTGATAAAACTTTTGGTGTGTGGAACTTTGTGTGTGTGTGTGTGTGTGACAGTGAGGCTCCCAGGATACATAAACTAAGCAGTCTCTTCTAACATAATCTGGTAAGTAACTACACAAAAATATTTTGTTTCATCTGCATTACTGTATATTAGTTGACAATAAATAACATCTCTCTCCTTTGTGTGAACATTGCAATGTCTTTGTAAACTTGGAATCATTGTTATAATGACATTCTTGTGGGGGATGGAAAACTAAATTATTATTGATTTTGTTTTATGGCCCATAAGTTTTTATTGTGGTACGAATATAGTCCATTAACATAATCATTACATTGAAACTGCCTGATCAGCATTTAATTTAAAAATACACAAAAACCGTCTTTCAAATATCCGTATATGCACGGGAAATTATTACATGGAAAATGAATATACAGTATATATATATATATGTGTCGCAAGAACTGGAAACGGGTTTGTCAGATGCCTTTTTTTTTTTTCTTGGCTCCAGTGCCTATTGTATAGTGAGGCAGATCCGGTTTGTCACATGTTGCTATCAGATGAATGGCGCTGTTAGTAATTACGTATTGTGAGTGTGTAATAGTCGCCTTTATCAGCCAAAAATAGAAAAAAAAGTATCATAGGACCTCATCTTCTTTGCTCATAACTTTTATCTCTTATATAGATAAAGCGTATCTATGTTCACCTCCAGTTTATCACAATTTATCTAATTTCCTCGCAACTTTTAACTCGTCTATATAAAAAGAGAAATCTTTGTTCATCTCTGTAGTAACTGCAAATAGGTACCCGGCGGGTTGTATACAATAGGTTTGGGGAAGAAAGTAGACAGACTCCCAACACACACAAACACAAGACACTTTTGTCGAGTCACATGCACAAGATAAACAAAACAAGGAGTATAGGTGTCTGAAGATTTGGTATACTGTAATTTGTTTGGATTGCATTATATTTACCTATAAGCCCAAGAAATTAAATGAGGGAGCGGGTACATTCATTCCCGCCAGGTAAACAAATTTAATATGAAGTATATTAGAAGTAGCTTTATACGTTAAGGGAAGATTCTTGTGTGGGTGAATTGAAAAATCACTGATTCCTCCTAACTAGGCCTATGCCACGAAACAGATCCCCTATTAAGTACAGTGCTAATGAAGGCGTATGATTTCTGGTGTAGTTAGGAGGAATCAGTAGCCTTTCAATTTGCCAAAGAGACAGTCATTTTAAGTCCCTAAGTGTGCTAAATATTGCGACATAAGGTTTATACTGTACGGTACTGTACTTGGGGAATACCGTAACTAAATCCATCCATCCCCATAACCCCCCGAACGTAACCTGTTAGGTCATGAAATCCAATTGTCCGGAAGCCATTGTAGTGAGTGGAACATCCTTACAAATGCACCCCATCGTGTAACTTGTTTATGTGTGTGTCCACACAGAGCGTAATAAACAGTGCTCACTCTTCTGTGTGTGTGTGTTCAAAGCGTATACACAGCGTACTCTTTGGTGTGTTTGGTGTCGCCAGAGCGTATTATACGGTCTAGTTTACACGCATGACATCACACGCACAGTCGTTCATACTTGAACTCTGTATATACTGTACAGTTAGAATAATTGTTGAACCACCCCGAGTAGGTACACGTTCGATAAAAAAACAAAAAAAAATATCCGTGCAATTTTCATGTGAAACATTCTGACGCCTCCGACGATGGATACTGAAAGATTATAGTTTGTTATTCTCGGGGCATCATGAGCTGTGTTGATGAGGTACAGAACTCTCAGACCCTACCAGCTTGATTTTTTTTTTCGTGTGTATAGGTCGTATAAATATATTGTATAAATGTAAGAGAAGGAAACTGCTGCACGCACAGCTAAATGTAAACTGGGGAAAACATTCTTCTGATAACCTTTGCTGATAATGTGTTCGTGACAATTTCCTAATTTGACACGGTTGTACAATTGTTTTAATGATAGCAGAGTCAACCTTTACTCTTGAGTCATACCGTAGTGAACTTAAGCAATGCAGAGTCATGCCTGCCAATATAGGCTATAGACGACCAAATATCTTCATATCCTGGTTGGTGATAAGAAAAGCAATCAGACACACACACGAGCAGAAGTTGTATACGGATATTCCCAAATTGATTTAATTAACATTTTTTAAAAAGGGACTTTTCATGCTGCGTGTAAATAATGGTTCGGCGTTTGTCATAAGTTTATTATTTTATTTTTATTCTGGCGAAAATGCACCGATTTCCTTTTAAGTGACATTAGAGTTGGAGATAAATACCTTCTTGTGTATTTATTTGGTGTATATGTCTTGGATTGCATTATATATACCGAAGAAGCCAGGTAATTTAACGAGGGAGCTGCGTATTTTTGCAAGGTTAACAATAGGGAGTATAATGTTATTTTTTTTCATATTTTTTATTGTTCATTTAGGCTATGAGGTAGTACAGTGTTGATAAATCTGAAGTAGATGTATCCTTCAAACTACTCCAAACAACAGGCCACCATTATGTATGTTAAGCTAATCCTATTTCCTGGCATACTTTGGAGGAATCAAGGCACCCTTATGGACAACAAATGTATAGCCTAATTCTCTTACCTTGGGAATCGTGACTGGGAGTTGTAGGTAGTGGGTAATCTGAAGAGCAATGAGTCACCACTGATACTTGAAGGGTTTGACACAACTCTTCATTCTCTTCTATAAACTAAAAAATATACATATAAAATGGAGATAAGCCGAGGTTCAGGTGACTGCCTTATCGTTCCCTATCTTTAGCTAAACATTAAAAAGGTCCTGGTTAGGCTGATAAACATCTTGGAGGAATGTTATATCGACTGGGTTACCGCAAGCAATTTATTATGAGGGAAATACAGTGTTGGTAAAGCTGGAGCAATTGATCCCTCCAAACAATTCCAAGCTACAGAACAGTTATTTTTATTAGGCTCAACTGGTTCTGTTTCTTGACATAATTTAGAGTAATCAAGGCACTCCAATTTCCCAGCACTACCGTATACTGTTTAATTTAGGGGATGGTACAGTATACTTTAGGTTCATTAGAATGTCTTGATTCATTCAAAGTATGCCAGGGAACAAAACCAAATTGACAAAAATTATAGTGGCCTGTTGCTTGGAATAGTTTGCAGTTATCATTAGCTCCAGTAAACAATAACGTGAAGAGAGTACAGTACAATAGCTATATACTTAAGATCTCACGTCTCGACTATCTATAACCATTTTGTCTGTCCTTCCTCTCGATGCTACCTTCCCACCTTTATTATCCTTTTTTTGTTTCTTCCTATAATGGCTTCTTTCACCTTCGATTATTCCCCAGAGAATTGTTGTTGTTGCCTTCATTGTAAGGTTTCAGGTACCATATAGAGTGAAGGTCCGGTCCCTCTTGTTCAGGTCAAGGACAAACAAAAAGAAACCATGAAAGATTATAAGATACCATACCGTAGCCTACCGGTTCTCCTTTCCCTAATATTAATACAATTGTTTTCCTATTATCTGTTACTACTATGGACGATGAAAACATACCTATTCTCCTTTCCTAATATTAATACCGTTGTTTACCTATTATTTATTTTTTTATTTTCTACTGGTATAATATAGAAGATGCTAGTATACAATACCTGACTCCTTTTCCCAATACTAATTACATTTATTGTTTTCCTACAATTTGTCTATGTTTTTCTACTGTTTTGGTCAGAAATGGATTGCCTAGCTACCGGTACTGTTTTGGTCCGAAAGTAGATCACGGACAGACTCGATTAGGCTATACTTGTTCCCTTTGTTAGACCCACATACCCAAGGCTGTTTGTTACATCATCATCATTATCATCACCACGGTACGGTACGGTACCTTGCTTACGGGTGATGATGATATGTTATAGATAAGTACGAGCTGCCAGAGATAATGAATGCTGGTGGATGGTCTTCTGGTTTAATAATTAGGTTTAGCCTACTCCATCTTGTACCGGAAAATGTGCTGGTTTCTTTAGACTAAATGAGAGTGAGTTATTTGACCAAGTCTTGTGCACCAATATGATACAAGTTTATAGTACAGTAACAGAGGCTATCAGTTATAGTTTCACATATATTTCTTTTTCGAGTCTTTCATTCGAGGGTATTGCAGGGCAGGACTATTGGGCGTGACTGTACGTACGTGTGTTTTATCACGTGTGTTCAAGATGCCGGTAACTCTGGTCGAGGTATGTGAGTTTGTCAGCGAGAATTATGTGCCTTCATGATACCTTCGATTACCACCCCAGGTACCGTGATGAAAAAATGGCCATTAGTGATAGTGTCGATAACAAGGATAGGGCAAAGTTGAATGTGTCGGGTCACCTTTGAGAGAGAGAGAGAGAGAGAGAGAGAGTGTGTTACTGTCCATTCGCACACGTCTGAAACTGTTTAGAGAGAGAAAGAGAGAGTTACTGCTCGTTTGCACACTCCTGCTGCTTTGCGTAGGCTATGTGAGTGAGAGAAATAAGCTGCTTCTAAATCGCACACGTCTGCAGCTGTTAGAGAGAGAGAGAGAGAGAGAGAGAGAGAGAGAGAGAGAGAGAGAGAGAGAGAGCAAGCAAGAAAGAAGGATACAGGAAGTGAAGGCTTGTGTGTGTATTTTTAAGTCAACCACCCTAGGCTACACAAGTTTATTATACATGTAGCCAAAACGAGTGAATTCCTCCTTAGTCTACCTTTTTATTATACTACCCAGAGCAACAGTTTTATAAGTATCCAAGCTCGTGTGTGTGTGTGTGTGTGTGTTATACAATCCTAAGCTACACCCGCCCATCACCCCTCCACCCACACACACTTATAACGTCTATTCAATTAGCAAAACAAGTGACGGTTGGGTTGAGTCTAGAGTGTAACCTTCCTTGTCGCTGCCTATATTATTAAATTTTTATAATGTTGACGGGTGTAATACGCGTTTCTCTCTCTTAAAAAAAAAAAAAAATCACAACAAACATCCTGCTTAGCTTAATCAACTCAGCCCGCCATCGCACCTGATAGCATTACACGTAATTTTGTAAACATTACATACATACTGTACCGTCTACGTGATATTCTCCGTGTTCCATCCACCCACACCCAACGTAGGCTATGTCACTCAGTGTTGGCTCTCGAATGTAGCCTAGCCTAGCCTAGCTTATAGTTTGTAGGATAAGCGTCAGTCAGGGCCGTGAGTGGATGGATGGGTTACGTCATGCGGGAACTTACATACGTATGGGTGTAACCAATGACTAGCCTACATGACTATACTCCCATATTTTTTTATGCCGGGCAATTTTATACGGTACAGTACTTCTATTGGAAGTGTCTCTTGTCAATCATTAGCGTCGAGACATTCAAAGCCTTATACAAATTCGATTGTTATTCCAAAGAAAGAAGCCCTACAGAGAAGAGGAAGAAAGTAAGGAATCCTGGACGGGTTTATCAGCCATGTCAATCACACGTTGGACACTAAACCCGCAACCCACCCACCCAGTTGTATAATGCGTTTCATTTTATCGTTGCGAAAATGCACATATTCCTTTCTGAATTATATGGCCTTATATATACATTATTGAGTACATTCCAGTGTTTATATGTGGATTGCATTATATATACCTAGAAAGCCGAGAATTTAAATGAACGAGCATATACGTTTTCGCTACACCCACACATACTACAATTCCCTTGTCTAACAATCGCTGGCCTTTGGTCTGTTCAATTCCCGGGTGGGGTACCGTGCGCATAGTAATTTATGTAGGCTAAACGGAATTGTGATCATATTGTGAAGTTTTCATAACAGGATGTTGCCTTTGCTAACAACAACGCAATGAGCTTGGTGGTTTGCGCTGGAGGTGGATGGTCGAGGTGCATGGGTGGGAGATAAGATTGGCCAGTTATCAGATAAAGAGAGATAAGAGACAGAGGCAGGCTTGGGGCGGTCCCTCTCCCACCATCGACGGCCCTGTGTGTAGCCTAACCTAGCCTTGCCCAGCCAAATAGTGTCTCTCAAGTTGTTAGTCGGAAAGTGTACTCTTGCTCCTACGCGGCTTATCTCTCCCTCGCTTGAGCCAAACTTCCAACACCAAGCCTTTCCTCGGATGAATTGTAGTATATTTAAGTTTTTCCACTGGTCATTGTCGAGTTGTTGCCCAAGTGTACTCTCCCAAGTTGTTTTAGTTTGAACGTGTTCTCTCGCGGCTGCTTTCTCCCTCCAATCCTTTTCCCGCATAATATGAACTTACTTTAAGTTTTTTCCACGGGTCTCGAATGTACAGTAGTTTCTCGAGTACATTGTAGCCTAACCTAGTACTCGTCCTTGGGCTCTCCAACAGTTTACTAAGTTGCAACCCTCATCAGAACTTTTCTCGCTCGCTGCACGACTTGGCTTCTCTCTCCCTCGATTGAACCGAACTTCCTCTACCAAGCCGCCTTATATTCCTCGCATGAATTGAATGAACTTCCTTGACTTGACTCTGCTTTTCCACGGGTCATGTACTGTAAGTAGTAGGGAATTGTTCGACCGTTTCTCCCAACATCAAAACCTGGTACGATAACGGGACTCCTCCCATCGGCAGCCTGACAAAAAGGTATTATTACATCAGTTGCTGTGCGCGCGCATGTAATTCTGCTATACGTTGTGTTACTGTTTTTGTGTTGTCGAATACTTTAGCTTCAGTAGCAATATTTGTAGTTGTAGGAAGAGGAGGAGTTTTACAATTATTATTGTTATTATTATTATTATTATTTGCATAAAGATATAATACATTTCGATTGTATCTCTGGGTAGCCTGAAGTAATTTGTCGGGTACTGTTTGTGCTTGAAGATTAAACATTGTTGTGTTGGCCTTTGTCAGTGTGTTTGTTCATGTCTGTATGAATAACGGAGCTCAAATTGTGTTAGCAAAGTGAGAGAAACTCCTGATTCCTACAAAAGGTGACAAGAAACAACCTGCCCCAATATGTTGTACAGTCACAATTAAAAGTTCTGAATCAGTTGAATGGAAATGAACCAGTTGACTGAATATCATGACACAATACGTTTGAAGAAGCACTCAGTATACAGTGATACGGTACGTTTCCTGGCAAAGTTTGGAGGAATAGCCTACGGTAGAGTACGTAGCCTCCACACACGACATGTAGGAAAGTTGACTTGTTTGTTCGTCGTGTTAGTGACGAAGTGAGATGAAGTGCCATTGCTTGCCTGAAGTATGATATATGATTATTTTTCCCCTGCCTGTTGCTTTCCCTTCCATCGTGCAATGCAGTGTCATTGTTGTACACATATGATCTTTTATTATATATACCAAGCGAAAAGGTCACCGAACTCTACGCCATTATGACGAGACAATAAATATCCATCACTAAATCCGGAAAAGGAAGTATTCGAAAATACTTTGTTCTTCAAGTCAGAGCATTATTAATATTTAACTGTATCGTTGCTCTTACATAACTCTTCCCGCCCTAACCATGCGCTGGGTGTTTCTGGGAGTTGTAACGTTATCTCTTCACAGAAATTGTAGAGATATGGAAGATAGTACAATATTACAGATGTACTGATGGTGAGGACAGGAGTAAGTAATAGAGATGGTATATTGTAGAAGGGAGGGAAAGGGAACATAGGCTAATAGAAAGAGAGATTATTATAAGCTGCAGGTGGTACAGTCGTGGTCTAACGTTAGTTCTTTTTGTCTCGTTCTCTCTGGTAGGAGTGTAAATTTTTAGAGTAATGATGTGAATGAAACGGGAATGTTTATTGCTTCTGAAGAACTGTAAACCATGAGCAAAAATCTGTACAAAGGGTCAGAAGAAGCATATATTCACATTTCATTCACAACAATATTCCAATAATTATATCAGAGGCAACAGACAGAACTGACTACACGATAAAAAAAATAAAAAAAAATCTGTTTAGTTCTCTTGTGAAATATTTTAACATCTCAGACGATGGATACTGAAAAAACAGCATCTTTATTCCCGGGGCATCATGAGCTGTGCCAATCATTTACAGAGCCATCAGGATTGTGTGTACATGAGGGGATAATATAGCCTACCCAATGTTCCTCTGCCAGCGATTAGGTTAGTCAGGTGTTGTATTACGACTTCTATTGTTTGGTGCTGATTACTTACCACGACAAGGACATCGACGTATCCGCTTTAGGATATAATAGACGTAAAATACAGAATGCTATTGACATTTTCTGTGTGTGTGTGTGTGTGTGTTGGATTGCGGAAGAAATATCAGGTTTTGAGCCAAGTGTTGTGAAGGCATCAGGTGCAAGGGATTAAGCATATACTGATTTGGACACCAATTTTGTGGAATGAGGAACACAGAGAGAGAAATGTTAAATCCCTGAAATCAATGAATTTTCGCCAAGGAAAACACACACACACACACACACTTCTCCGAGCCCACTGAGGCCACACATTTTTCGTGCATTGTCTACTAATGTCTAGTATAGAACCACAAGACGAAAGGCGAAAACGTTACCCCTTCCTGTCTTGCTTGCCTCAACCCGCTGCCCTTGATGTGGTGATAAACAATCTCTCTCTCTCTCTCTCTCTCTCTCTCTCTCTCTCTCTCTCTCTCTCTCTCTCTCTCTCAGCTGTACAAATCCGAGGACGAATTAATTATGTACATTTTTACCCCCTAATAATCTAGATAGGAGGCAGATTATTAATGAATAATTTATAACCTTAGCGTGTATTGTACATACAAGAACGAGTCTTACCGTTACACCTGCCTGACTGATTTACAGAGACAGACTACGAGACTAATTATTGTTTTTATTTAATATGTTGGTTTATTTTGACCTGACTGATTTATTAGGGCAGACTAACTACGAGATTAATTATTATTTATATTTATTTGTTTATGTATTTTTACGTAATGTATATGTACCTGCTCCCG
Organism: Petrolisthes cinctipes; assembly: GCA_033782935.1. Lineage (NCBI taxonomy): Eukaryota > Metazoa > Arthropoda > Malacostraca > Decapoda > Porcellanidae > Petrolisthes > Petrolisthes cinctipes. Next base: position 24,150 of record JAWQEG010004351.1, read on the forward strand.
CCTTTATTAACTCTTTCGGTAAATTTAATGCCATCAATCCAAAAATAAATTTCACCAAAAATGTACAAAGTTTGTGGCGAATATTATGTACTGGCTCCTTCGTTTAATTTCTTGGCCCTTTTCGGGAAATGTAATGCGGTCCAAGTAAAGTACACACCAAAACTTGACACGATACAGTATTGTACTTATCTACAACATAAAAGGGGAAGTTTAGTGTAGGTAAATCTGGAGCAACTGATTTCTCCAAACTATTCCATGCAGCTGGCCACCATTATTATTCATCTATATGGTCCTGTTTCCTGGCACACTTTGGAGGAATCAAGGTTCTTCAATGTCCCAGAAGTATACTAGGCTATGCCCTTAAAACCATTATAAAATATAATGCGAAACGTGTATTTAAGGTCATATTATTTACTACAGAGGAATCAGTGTATTTTCACTTGACTAAAAAAATGGTTGTGAATGTCAGTTTATCTACATATACTGTAATGAAAAAAATAAATAGATAAATCACGCTTATTATCTTATCGACTTCTAGTATAATAGTTCTGTGTGTGTATTTGCCTGATGTGTATGTGTGTTCGTGTGTGAAATTGCCTGTGTGTGTGTGTATTTGTCACTTTTCTTGCGTGTGTGTGTAACTGCCTGTGTCTGTGTGCGTGTGTATTTGCCTCTGTGTGTGTGTGCAGTAATGACCTCGAGAATCAGGAAATCCCACCTCCCAACATTATTCACCTGCCACCCCAATCACTCACTGGTGTGTTATATACTTACCACCACATTACTACGGTTTATAGACAATTGCAGGCCAAACCAGTCACTCAGTGTTTTGTTGACAGGTGGGTGGGTACATATGTGTGTGTAAAACTGGATGTTTGTGTATAAAACTGGATTATAATGTATTGTGTGTGTAAACTGGATCTTGTTTGTGTGTATACATAAAATTGGATATGGTGTGTGTGTGTGTGTGTGTAGGCCCTGCAGGGATGTTCAGCCTGACCACACCTCCAGTGTATATTTAAATACTCGTATACAATACATAATAGACAACAAATAATGGGTATAGTTTGTTCATTTATACATTAACACAGATTAACAATGCGGTATTACTTAGTTACCATACGTGAAGGGTGACTGTAAAGATTATAGTGAATATGCCTTGAAGGAAACAGCCTCGAAAAATGGTGCAAATATATAGTTATTAGTCTTTGTAATAATGGTTCTTAAGATTCACTCTCACGGCTCACTTTCATGCAGAACTTTTGGCCGTGACTGTACAGTATATAGGTATTTACACTTAATGTATGTATGGTCATGGTATATTTTGCTCCATTCGATGATAATAGATTACAGGTCATGAAGCAGGATGGTGGCTGGTGTGTGACTCTCAATAGATGCACCTTGTTATTTGTGGATACAGTCGAGTTACGAGTTTTCATTTCAACGGGTCGTGCAGTGGCCATATTTAGAGGTACGGTAGGCTATGGTAGCTACACTCTCTCCCACTAATTCCTTAATAACTCCACCAACCAGTTTCGAAACTTTAAGATTTATTTGTATCGTCTTTCTTTGTTTGGCACTGAGGCAATCATGACCATCACATAGGCTATGGAGTAACCAGGGAAGCAAGAGCTGGCTGGCTGGCTGGCGGAGTTAATGAATTTTTGGGCAATATTGTACCGTAGTCAGTCTCTTGTGGTTACATTGGAGTGCTATATCCGAACAGTAGTGTGTGTGTGTACAATCGTCATTACATAGAAGTTTTACAAACATCGTGTAGGCATCAAGAAATAGCTGAAGTGAGAGAGCGGAAATATAACCATTAGGCTGTATATTGTGAGTGCGTGGGTGGCGGTGGTGTCTTGGTTTAAATATCAGTGCAAGGCGGTGATGGGGTCGTTGTGAAAGTGTCATCGTGGGAGGAGATAGTAGAGTTCTTTTTAGAGTTAGTGTAGGCTACCTAGTTTAGTTGGTGTTAGAATGGCAGAGAGATGGAGGTGCAGCGTTGTGTAGAAGTGTTATATGAGAGTAGAGGATTAATTATAGTGGGTAACGTACGTAATGTAGTGTTAAGGAAAGAGAACGAGATGTAAGGTAGTGTGGTGTGGTGTGGTGTGGTGTATTGCAGTGTATCAGAGTGTAGTGTAGCCTAATGTAGTGTAGAAGCCAAAGAACAAGGTTAAGTGTAGGGTCGTGTTGTGTGGTGTAATGTAGCCTATCGGAGAGTACTGTAATATATACCATGTAGAGGCCGAAACAAAGGCTAAGTGTGTAGTTTAGTATTGGGTAGTGTAAATGTTAGTCAGTAAAAGATATGTAGATTGTAGTGTAGTGTAGAAAGACAGAGATGACCGTAGTAGAAAAATAAATAGTTGTGTTCTATTCTCTTTTACCGCCATTTCCTTCTTTCTCCTCCTCCTCCTCCTTTTACTCTTCTTCCCGTCCACCCTCAGTTCCGCTTGGCCTGTTTTACTTTCACTCTCTCTCTCTCTCTCTCTCTCTCTCTCTCTCTCTCTCTCTCTCTCTCTCTCTCTCTCTCTCATTATTTGCATGAAAGTGAAAGAAGCCAAACAGTTTAACTAATTCATTTACTTCCTCTCTTTCTTTCTCTCTCTTTCTCTCTTTGCAACACGTGTCACAGTGCAACCCAACAATAACCCTCTACAACACACACACCCACACAACTATGGCACCACAAGCTTGAGAGAGAGAGAGAGAGAGAGAGAGAGAGAGAGAGAGAGAGAGAGAGAGAGCTAGTGCCAGTCCCAGGAAAACACATACTGTAAGGTAGGGACAAAGTACTAACCGGTAATGAATGGGTGCTTATTTTGTATTGCACACTTTGTATTACTATTATGTATTACGCTTTGTATTCCCATTGTTATTGCTAGTGATGAAGGAACGAAGTCACGCCCAATACACCTGCAAGCAACACCTTCGAATGAAACCACCCTGATAAATTATGCAAAACTATAATATTACAAACCTATAATGTAAGCTGCCATTGTTGTTGTTGGTCTCAGTAATACCAGTTCATAAGATGGTTTACACAGATGGCTCTTTTTCTTCCTTCACCTAATAAATACAGAGCATTTTTTTCGTGACTGTCACACCACCACACCACCTGACTGCCTACACGTCGACTCTGCTATAGCCTAATCTACCCAGCTGCATTATGTCTTCTTTAACCTTCAGTCTCCTTCTTTTTCTTTCTCTCTTCTCTCTCTCTCTCTCTCTCTCTCTCTCTCTCTCTCTCTCTCTCTCTCTCTCTCTCTCTCTCTCAAACATAGATAGGTAGATAAATAGTTTATTGACCACAGTAAGAACTGAAATACAATTGTCATTGTGAACAAAAGCAATTCTTAAAACAATTCCCACAGAACTTGCTTTCACACACACACACACACACACACACACACACACAGTTTCCCAAGCATACATACACACACTCACTCTCTCACACACACACAAACCCTACCATGTGGCATTGAATCACCACCACCACCAGGGAAGGACCAACCAACCCACCCGTGACCCCAAATATAGAGCAGACTTCATGCAGGAAGAATGAATGAATATCCCTCCACACTGACTCATTCACTCCTCGTGGGTGTTTGGAGTAAAGTTAAGAAAATGTGAACTAACCTAACTCTTGACTCCCTAATACAACACACACATGCTTGCTCTCTCTCTCTCTCTCTCTCTCTCTCTCTCTCTCTCTCTCTCTAGGAGTCTAGGGCAATGTGCCAGAACCCCCTCCCCTTCCTTCCTTCCTTCTCTCCCCTATTTACCCCTGAACACTGACACAAGAATAGGCTTTGATGCCCGCTCACCCTTCCTCTCTCTCTCTCTCTCTCTCTCTCTCTCTCTCTCTCTCTCTCTCTCTCTTTTGTAAATGTGAGCATATTTTAAAGTACCTAGTAACACCGAAAGTAATGTATCATAATGAACGAATATGACACTAAGCATTCATCGGCCCAAAAATATTATAAGCTAGTCTGTATGAGCAAACAAAAAAAATCACTGCTTATCCTATACATTGGCAGTTTCTTGAATATATATATATATATATCTGAAATTTACAACATCGATGTGGAAATTGTGGAGAAAAACAAATAAACATCTGATTTGGCAACAGTGCGTAAACGGTGACGGTCTGACTTACCAACGTCGCACACCAACATAATGCTCAAGAAGCCCAAACTCCAAAGCCAGCCAGCCAGCACTAGTCTTCACAGCTAGGCTATAAAAAGAAAGCAGAATAACACAGGCATCGCCAATAACACTCACTCACTCTCTCTCTCTCCCTCTCTCTTGGTTGTTGTCATAGGAGGCCAATGATTTAGCAAAGGATTAAGGGGGTATTACATTAAAGCTATTTGATTCCTCCAAAGTATGCTGGGAAACAGGAACAGATGAACAAAAACAATAGTGACCTGTTGCTTGGAATAGTTTGAAGGCATCACTTACTCCAGATTCACCAACACTGTACCGAGAGAACGTGTACCAGACGAGAGCTTTGCCAGTGTTACCACTGTTTGTTGTTGTTTGGAGAAAGGGGAAGGATTTAGGGGATGGTGTGGAGCCGTGGAAAGGGAGTGGGAGTGATGAAATGGGAGTGGGGGTGATGGAGAGATGAATGACATAATACAAAAATGAATGACACAATACAAGAGACAAATGATTAATCTACCAGACCAGAGAGAGATCAGTTCTGGATTACATGGCTTCATTGTGGCTTAATTAGTATGCTCAGATTTATCAAAAGTTAATGAGTTTGGTTGATAAGAGGATTACGAAGTCAATTATATAATAATTTTGTTTATCAATCTGAGAAAGGCGACGACTAGTTGGCAAGAGGTTGAGCCCACCTTAATTAATGTCCTCACCAGCGAAATTAAGAAAAGGAGTGTGAGAGAGGTCCAAAATCATAGTATGTTCATAAGCCTCTCTCTCTCTCTCTCTCTCTCTCTCTCTCTCTCTCTCTCTCTCTCTCTCTTGCGAGATGCCTCAAAGATTCATTCCCTTTGAAATAGCATAGATCGTCTATATTTATTCGTGTGGGGGAAAGATGAATGAATGGATAGATGACTGTATAGAGTGAATAGCCTAGTCTAGTGTTGAAGAGTTGACGATTTGATTTTGTGTAAGGAATATGTATGAGAGTACCGGATAATAGATTAATGGGAGATCGTTTTTTGGTAAATTGGAGGGATACTGATTCCTCCAAACTATTCTACGCCAGGAAGCAAGACCGCATTATTACTACGGATAAGAAATCTGTTTCGTGATTATAGTTTGGAGGATTCATTCGCCCTCCAATTTACCGTCAAGAGTGGATTCCCATAATTATTTGGTACAGTTATATTTCTGACAATTACATTTTTTTTTTTTTTTTTTAGTATACTGTATGTGTAATTAGGTTTTAATTCTGTATTTGATACCGTTTACCTTAGGTACTGCTGTTTTGATAGTCTATTTTTACAGCCGTTTATTATGTACGAGTATGCTGTATTTTTAGAAATTTGTTTACTGTTTTCATATAAGAGAGAGAGAGAGAGAGAGAGAGAGATAAGGATGTGAGTGAGAGCTGGTTGCATTCCAGAGCTTCATTATCAGTGGTTATCTTGCCTTGTTCTGTGTGTGTGTGTCATTTGCTAGACTTACTGCGCTGTTGCATGGACCAGCGTACATACAGAGAGAGAGAGAGAGAGAGAGAGAGAGAGAGAGAGAGAGAGAGAGAGAGAGATTATGATGATGATGATGATGATAAAAAGGAGGAATATATAGGAGTGCAAAGGACATTCTAACAGCAGCAGGAGGAGGTGGTAGTGAGGAGTAGGAGAAAGATGAAGAACTGTGACTCTATCGGCAATTTATAACATCAACTAACATCTAGTTTTTTCTTTTCATTACAGATCCACGAGAGTACGAGCAAACGCATGGTGAGTATAGCCTAATATCCCTCCTCTCTCTCTCTCTCTCTCTCTCTCTCTCTCTCTCTCTCTCTCTCTCTCACAGAATATCGACACATTTATTCCTGCTTTGGGGCGGTGTGGATTAGGGGAGAGAGAGAGAGAGAACAAATGGACCACGAGGTTTCTTATCACTTGCAGGAATGTAGTTTGTGCTTGTTATCTGACAACTGATAATGACGAGTCTTATTGAATGTACTGTAGCAATGGTTCGTAAAATGATTATTATATATTATTATAGTTTTATTTCCATTGTAGCTGCTGGACACACACACACAGATAATAATGACCCCGTGAACCACTGTGCTAAATAAATAGATCGGTCGATGCGCATCCCTCCCTCATTTGCATAGATATAGACACCAGAAAACTCGTCCATCATGATTGTGTGGATTATTTCTGTACAACATCATATTTATATTGAGCCTCGACCTGATTTTACACGATTGGTCCCATTGATAAAGTGTTGTAATTATTATCATCATCTGGATGCGGTTTTGTCGGGGCATTGAGGGACATATTCAAGAACATCCGTGGTGCATACGATGGCATGGTACCGATACGATGGCTTCATAGAAAAATAATAGAGCCATCGCACCGGTACCACACCATCGTCAACACCACGGATGTTCTTGCATACGGTCCTGTTGTGTGTCATGAGTTTGTTAACATGTTGAAAACCACATCGATAACGTCATATATAGATCCCGTGGTTTCTGTATAACCTCGATTGGCTAGCCGGTCAGCAAGCAATGTTTATGATACACGAGTTTGTTAATTAATCTTTACTGGACTCTTCCCATTTATGGTAGTTTACTATTCCATTTGTTTTAGCAGGAAATATTATGGATGCACTTACTTCATTCACCCTTTCTTCTTCGTGCACGCCCTACCTTCCTTCCCCTTCTCCCTTCACTTTCATCACCCCCTGCCCCCTCCCCCAAGTCTGAGTGAACCCCACGACCTACGCTCACACACACACTCACACACACACACATGTTCGGATATATGCATACATATTTACCGTTTTATTTTATTATGGTACACTCTGAAGTATAGGTCTACTCAACTACTGTGCCTTACAAGAGCCATGTTTGTTTTGTGAAAATAAACAAACCCTCCACAAAGAAGCCGTGTGTTGATATTGACTTTGGTGTATAAGTAACTTACACGACTTTAGAATCTGACTGTACACATGTGGTATCAATACAGCACTCCCACTTGTCTGGCTGTGTGGGTTTGGTGAGTCAGACCCGCATGTTTTGTTACACACACACACGCCTACATGACTGTATAACCTACACGAGTAAACATGCCGGTAGTATGAGCACACACAAGTAATACAAACATCCACGCAAACTTCTAAATTTATACATACACATTCTTATTCTAACACACACACACATTGTTGCTTTTTCATGACTCAATACGTGACACAATACCGGTACTCATTACTTTTCCGGCAACTAATAAATAAATGCCATGCTTTTTTTTTTTTTTTTTTTTTTTGGAGAAATATCTAACTTCTTGTCATATCTTTTACTCTTATAAAGAGGCATAGTTTGGAGAAATCAGTCGCCCTCAACTTGTGCATTTTCACAAGATAGAAAATGCAACATACACACACACACACACACTATGGTAACTAAGTATGGGAGTGAAAGTAGGATCTGATTTGTGGCACAGTTTGAAGGAATTGGAGGAGTCCGTAGGTCTTCAATTTATTCCCTGACTGATAATAAATAGATGACCCTCCATTTTAGGCGTGTGGGCGTGAGTGTTGTTATAGTTTGGGCGTGAGGCATCAAGTGTGTAGGCGTGTGGGTGAAGGTACCGTGTGTGTGTGGGCGTGGAGGGAAGGGAGATAGGTGAGGCAACGTTAGCCTACTCAAGCAGAGAGAGAGAGAGAGAGAGAGAGAGAGAGAGAGAGAGAGAGAGAGAGAAATCAAAGAACACACACACGCAGCCCATAGCCTAATTTGTATACATGAGGGTGCCAGTATTCTAGTAAGTACTGAACTAGTGGATAGGACTCGTGCGAAGCGAATCTCTATAAATGATCTAAAATTTCTGTATGACTGTTTACTCACAATCTCAGAAAAGCCCCAGAAGCTACTATGAAATTCGCCCGTGACTTCTCATAGGCGTATTTATAGAAAGAGATGAGGGTTAGAGTCAAGGTGAGAGAGAGGAAGCCAGGAAACGATGAGCCAAGGGTAGAATGTTGCACAAAAAAGAAATGGCAGTTTATTGCAGTGGAACAAAGAAAAAAAGGAGATTAAATTCTCCTGAGATAGCACGTTCTCCCTCTGGCGGCTACAGGTGGAATGTAAATGACTGTCGGGTAGAAGAAAAAGTGAAGGATACATTATAAAGATGAGATAGACACAGAAAGGATGGAGGGGACATTTCAGCAGCAGCCTATTAGACCCTGGTCATCATTAGGCTGGAGGAAATATGTAAAAAGTACTTTGTCTCGATGAACAACAGTGTCTCAATGTACTAAAATATCTTTACACCTGATGACCTACTGTTTCGTGTTCAACGTCGTAAATTTTTCAGTGTATGTAGCTAATTAACGCCAAAAATTTATCGTGTCAAAATGTCAAAATTCGTGTTATATCACCCCCACCCCCCACACACACTGCGGCGTCAGTGGGCATGGTAGCCTACCTGGAAAGGTTGGACTGATCAACTAATAATTATTATTATTGACAAGCATCAATATAAGCAGACCAACCCCGCTAGAATTGCAATGGTACTACGAGCCCAATCTGTTTACGGTAGGAGGGCGTGAGAAGGCAGGCCCTGACCTTTTACCTCCTAGCCTACTGTTCCACCTCGCTGCCCGCTCCCTCCCTCACGCCCTTCCCTCTCACTTACAGTACTATCATTGACCAGATGCAACTATATATAGATTTTCTAAGGCAATTATTGTAGATTTGTATTGCTTTGTAGTCTTTTCTAGAGAGTTGGAATTGAGGGCTTATGGTTTGCAAGCCATCATTCTACTTTATAACCCCACTAAAAGTACAGTCTTAACACTCATTATTTACGCAATAGATAATCCTGCGAACTGGCACATCACCCGTCTCTCTGCACGAACCATCGCAACACACCACTGATGGTAACTGAGGGATGAACAGCTAGTAAAGGGCGGAGGTCGTACCTAGCCTAATGTACGACTTTCCCTCGCGTAAATTAACTCCTTTTGTAGTCAGATGCCTCAACTCTTGCCATTTTTTGCCCTCATTACACATGCAAGACCTTTCACCGTCTGCCAAAATACCCAAGAATGGTTAAGCCAATAACAGTACCGCTAATTCTTTGTGCTTTCGGGTGAACTTTAAGAATAATGTTGTGAATGATATGTGATTACTCTAACTGTAAAGCATAATTATAACGTTCAGAAGAAACAATAACTTTCCATTATTATTATTATTATTATTATTATTATTATTATTAAATTTCAGAGTGACAGATTTATTTACCAATCCCTAATTCATCCAATGAAACTTGTATTAATTCCTGATCTTGACTATTTACCTAGATTATTCAAAAACTAATAAACTCTTGGTTTCATAATGTCCAATCATCCTGTGAAATTTAATCAATATCCGTCTTTCTTTTTTTTTTCTTTTTTTTTTAATACCGATATTCAGTAACCAACGAACATGAATGATTACAAAACCTTCCGGAAACTTTGTAGGTAATAGACAAACATGGAGTGATTACATTCCCTTCCGCAAACTCCGTTGGTAAACAAAGACAAACAAATATAAGTGATTGCATAAGCTTCGCAAGCGGAACAGACCGACATGCAGTCAGGCAGGGAGGTAAAAATATTGACTCCAGAAGGCAAAAATTGGTTAGTTGTTCATGCAGGCAACGTCTCCTTGGGCAGTCAGACTAGGCTATATGCAGCTTTAAGTGGTGGGTGTTTTTATTCCCAATTCCGTGTTGCCAACCAGCTACTTTCAAAGAGCGGACGTGACCAGTAAGTTGGTTAGGTTTTTGTTGACACAGCTTCACTGGGTGGCTGGTGTGTGTGTGTGTGTGTGTGTGTGTGTGTGTGTGTGTGTGTGATAGTACCCTTGTTGTCTGCTGCCCTTCCCATCGTCTTGCTAACTCTACTGTTTTGTATTCTTTCTTCCATCCTTCATTTTTCGTATCCTTCTGTTGCGCTGCCAGATAATTATAGAATCAGTCGATCATTCCTTCCTTCTTTATTCATATGTTTTCTTCTTTTTTTGTATTATTTCTTCCTTATTTGTATTCCTTTATTCCTATGTTGTTTTGCTTCTCTCTCCCTCCTCATCGTGGTTGGAAGAGTGATTAGTAAAGACAGTCAGACCCGACCAAATATATTAGAAATACCGTACTATTTGTGATTCATGGCCACAACAACGTAATTATATAGTACAGTAATTGTAGTTTAGTCAGTGTCTGGTTTTTCCCTCTAACTTTAAATTTATGAAGCGCATGATAGTGTGATTAGTGTGGATATGTCGTGAGGAAGTAAGAGAAATAAACTTCTATGCCGTTAACACCATATTATTGCCTTCGTAAATCCAAATATTTGTGTGTGGAGCTTCAAACAGCATCTCTCTCATCCACCAGCTGGCGACTCTACTAGGCTAATGTTGTGTATGTTTCAGATATTCTTGCTTCTTTGTCTTACATCTCTTTCGTTTTCTTAAATTTTCTCTTCTTCATCTTCATTCCTTTCATTCTTCTTCGATCCCCTCCCTCCTTCGTTTTCTTATTGTTCTCCTTCATTCCTTTCATTATTCCTATCCCTCCTTCGTTTTTTATTCTTCCCTTCCTCCTCTTCATTCCTTTCATTCTTCCTTCCCCTCCTTCGTTTTCTTATTACCCTTATTCTATCCATTATTCCTTCCCTTCATTTTTTTCTTCAGTTCTTCCTCTTCATTTGTTCTTACTTTGTTCTTCTTTTCTTCCATGTCTTTCCTTTCATTCTTCCTTCTCCTCCTTCGTTATCTTATTCCTCTCCTCTACCTCTCAATTCTTTCTCTTCCTTCGTTTTCTTGTTCTCCTCCTTTTGCTCTTCATTCCTCCTCCCCTCTTTCGTTTTCTTATTCTTCTCCTATTCTTTCTTTCCATTCTTCCTTCGTTCTCTTGTTCTTCTCTTTCTCCTCTTATTCCTTCATTTGCGTGGTTATTCTTCTCTTACTCTTTCTTTGGTTCTTCCTCACACACAGTGGGTGACCAGGAGATAAATATAGTACCGCACCCTTCCTCTCTACCATTTCCTCCTCCCTCTACTCTTCTCTTTCTCCTCGCTCTTCTACTTTTACTTCCCCTCTCCACCATTTCCTCCTCTTCTTCTCCCACTTCCAGCTCGCTCTCCTTTTCCTACTCTTCCTTTCCCTCTCTACCATTATTACCTCATCTTCTTTTCCCACTTTCACCTCTCTCCCCTTTTCCTACTCTTCCCTCTCCTCTTCATACTTCTTCCTCCACTTGTGATATGATTACTGTCACCTTTGGTCAAAATTCCATTAAAATCCACACTTACTTTTTGCGTCATTCTTCTAACAAACTAACAAAAAACATAACCTCCATCTGGAGAATATAAAACGCAATAAATACATGAGCCATGGTTTAAGGGATGGACATCATTTTGATTGGTAAATTGGAGGGCTACTGAATCCTCCAAACTATTCCAGGAAACCATTTAAATCACCTGAGGGTTAGTAACTGGGTTTCTGTTTTGTGACATAGTTTGGAGGATAAAGTAGCCCTTCAATTTACCAGAGATATTCTCCCCTTAAGGACCCTGTGATCTTGTACGAAAATTGAAGGCTTCTGATTCCTCCTGACCATGCCACGAAACAAGCTCCTTCCATATACTGTACATACTGTAGGTGGTGTTCGTGGCAATATTTGAAAGACTCGCTAGCCCCCAATTTTCTGACTACATCACAGGGTCCCTTACAGACTGAATATTTTTTTCCCACAACTACAACCACGTGAGACAATAAGCCGTTTGGGAACAAGTTATGCAAGGATCTTAATTAATTCAGTTTGACAGTTAGGCTAGCTGAACGGAGTGTTGGCTGTATGAGGCAGTTGGAGGGAAAAGGGGTGGAGGTGAAGCGGTGAACCACGATTAGGCTATAGGTTTTGTTTTATTCTATCCAGGTGAAAATGCACCGATTTCCCTCTATATATTGTGATGTTACGATACAGGTTTCGCGTACATTTCAGTGTTGATAAGTTCAAGACAAGTGCCTAGTTGTGTAAGTTTTTAAAAGCAATTTTAATTGGATTGTGCCATATTTACCGAATAAAAGCCAAGAAATTGAATTAGGGAATTGGTACACTTTTGTGCTTTTCTACTGAGGTCCAACTGACAGTCTGCTTCAGCATATAGCAGAGTAACTGAAGAAGAAAGAAGACTACGTAGCTGTGCATGAAAGACCCTGTAGCAAGGGGGAGAAAGAGATGTAAAGGATAGGCGCTGCTATATTGTGGTACATTTCCCCAAAAGAAACGTCGTTGTATGGCTTATTAAGGAGATCTTTTGATTGTTTCCTGGAACAGTTTGGAGGAATCATTAGCTCTCCAGTACACCCAAAGCAAAATTTACCCCTTACAAGGCAAGTAACGGATCCTGAATTATTGTGAGGCGAAAGGAAAGGCTGTGTGTGTGTCCTTGAGATAACATAGTCTACGTGGGTAAACAAATTAACAAAGAATAAAGGTGCGATATTAGTGAAGGTAAAAGGTAAGCAGTGGATGTGTGACGCAACAAAGCTGAGAGTGAGGTGGCGAGGCGTGGACGAGAGAGAGAGAGAGAGATAGAGAATGTTCAAACGGCGGTATAACAGAAAGGGAAAGAGAGAGGCTAGAGAAGTAATTATGAATAAACAGGAATGAGAAAAAGAGGAAAACATATAGAGATACAACAAAAAGAGACAGTAAGGAATAAGGACCACAGAAGGGGGCAAGCAAGGAGTGGGGGAGGGAGGAATCAAGGCAGGCAGGAAGGCAGAGAGAGAGAGAGAGGGACGTTGTGTGGGGAGGGGGTGGGGGAGAGGTGGTCAGACAAGCAAGCAAGCAAGCAAGGAAGGAGTCAAGGACGTTTGGTGAAGGTAGGTTAGGTTAAGTGGGCGTGGATGGAGGTGGGTGTAGTTGAGGCAAGGGTGGGGGGTGGTGGTGGGTGTGACATGCGGGCGATCGGTAAGAGAAGTGTGTGTGGGTGGAGAGATTATTAATTAAGAGAGGCGGGTGATGAGGGTGGAAAGGGAAGGGTGGGTGGAGAGAATATCAAGAGGGTTGGATGGGAAAGGTGTTGGAAGGTGTGAAGAAAGATTATGGTAGTGAACAAGTTACCCACCCCACATAGCGATGGAACCCTAAACCGGCAATTATGAGTTATGAGGGTTTGTCAGCGTGAGGCATATGACACCATAGGGGGCCATGAGCATTTTTCAGGGACCACAGGACAAAATTAGAAAAATGGGGCCCCACAGAGCAATTAAATGTAATAGGCCAGGCTGGTACACATGTGAATTGTTACTACGTGATTGTTATTGTCACCGAGAGTAGAAAAACTTGCATGAACTTTTTCAAGGGTATAAAATTTATAATCCTTAAACTCTAACTTAAAACCAGACGAATGATACAGCACACAATATAAGCGAAAGGAAATTTACATACCAGCATAAAAATAGACTTTCTTGCAACTCCTCAGTACTGCATCTGATGATAACTGAGACCTGAGGCTGAGGGTAACTCACCTTGGTATAAAATTTAATTTGCAAGTTGGCGACAGGGGTAATTACGTTGACACACGAGATAATTCCACTATTTACCGATATCCACACCATAATTATGATCACCACCAACGTGACCAGGTAGCCAGTAGTATGAATACGATAAATTGGTGCTTGGTACCATAAAATTTATAACGTCAAATTATATACAACTGGAGTTGGATTTGTGAGTCCATATTGATCTATCCAAACTACAATCATTATTGGTAAAACTCCACAACTGGCATCAGTGAGTGAATGAATCGGGGTCGAAGATGTGTGTCTGTGAATGGATAAAAGTAGGGTGGGAGCGACCGTGTGTGTGTGTGTGTACTGTGTAGGTAAGAGGGAGGGGCTGAAAGGTCACAGAGGGAGGGCTGGTTGGGTGGCCAGTATCCTCAAATTTTCGTTTATAATTCCCCATTGACTGCCTGTGGTTTCTCCTTAGTTTCATTTATTTGGGTATGCCCTCTTGTTGTCACATTGGGGTACCTCTATTTGGGTGAATTTTAGAAAGTTTATTCAGCTACAACAATATGAAGCAAGTCAATTCAATAATACAAAAACTATAAATAGTAGGCCGATAGGTAATCGTTCTTATAATACGCAACAGAAATTCACTAACTAGCATTGGCGGCATTAAATGGTTTTTAGTAAACATCCCAACCAAATAACAGTGTTTAGCCTACATATATACAACTTTAAAACATAAAATCATTAAAAGTCTGAATTTCTAAAGTTACTGACTCATTACATGGTAACACGTAGGCTACTATCACACAATAGGATGTTCGGTACAATGTAAATTAGCCCATGATGCGGTTTTGTGTTATGAAAAGGTGTATGCAATAGAAATATTTTATTTGAAAACTGGCATGATAGAAACTATGGTTATAATGAGTGTTTCGGGGCAAAACAGTAGGGTTAAGTGTGCAGACCTCAGTACTTTGGAAAGGATTAGGCTACAATCATAATTACCGAAATAGCCTACGACGAAAACATTATATGTAGTTTTTACATCCACCTCCCTATTCTTGTGTAACTTAATCTTAGTTATGCTAAATTTATAGAGTAACAAACATGAAAATTTGTTTGTTAGAGGAAAATGTAAAAGTATAGCCAATTTAGCCGATGTTAAAAGGTTACAGCACAGATGTTTGAACAGCGTGACTGGCCAGTCATAAAAACTTGATGCTGAATGATGTAGCCTATAGGTATTAGCAACGGTACATAAGCAATTAATAATGTACGATATAGATAACTTCCACAGACATTACTTAATTGCATTTTATATATAATATTGTTGTTAATGTTGGAGTAAGCTCATTAGCATGGGGTAGAACAAAAATCGTGTAATTATGTATGCCAACATGTGACTTTGTAAATGATTTACATTTACTTTACAGCACGTTACGAACAGCTATGTTTTAGCACCCTCTGGAAACTACATTAACTAATGAGAAAACAGAGACAAGCAAGAAGCATGAGCGATACGGTTCTCATACTCATTCCAGATGTTAGAGACTCCTAAATTGGAATAGAAGTATCATGTTATGCAGCTGTACAATACAATAAGCGACCACCTCCAATCTCACACCACCAGTGATGATGCAAGTTGATATCAAGTTACAAAACCAGTTTAACGGAGCGTGAACATAGATGGTCCGTGGTACAAATAGAGCCCGCAGACTGGAACACTGAATACCACTTATTTAAGCTGTTTACATTTACTTTGCTTATTTGCACTATTGAGGAGGAGTTGCGTAATGTATTTATCTGTCTAACATGTTTATCTGGTACACTTATTAAGAGCATCTCAATCAATGTATTTAGGACATTAAATACATTACACTGATTATAATGGCAAGCGGAGTACAAGTAACTGTTGGTTATAGAGTTTTTGCCATGCTTACCAATTACCAATGGCGTTTCCCATATTTAATTAAAAGACGATTTCCCTTTGTTTATGCATCCTTGTCTGCACCACTGATCAACTAAATGCAACTTTCTATACAGCATTTAATTAACACCAATTCTCTGTTATTATACCATGTTTGCACAGCTGATCACGAGTTGCTTATTGTATTAACTTTTTGCAGATCTGAGCGGTGAGAGGAAGAGATAGCAAGTGAGAAGTGATAGGAAGGGAGAAGCAAGAGGCACATGGGGGTGAGAGAAATGGTGATGGACCCTTAGTCAGCCTCTTCATTGTAAAATCACCTCCAGCACCACCAACGTAAGTAAACATTCATCTCATTAGCCTACATATTTGCAACGTGAAAATACAAAATTGTACTCTGAAAGAGTCAGTATGATCATTCCCATCCCAAATGTGGCAAAACTGATCCAAGATTTAGTGGTTATTGTTGTACAGTTGACGAATTATTGGAATGGAGAGTTACTGAATTCTCCAAACGATGAAAAACCCCAGTATACAAGTGGGTGGTCAGATGTGTAGCATTTTTTAAAGAAAAAGTTTACTAATTGGGGTTCTCGGGTGCAAGGCTCCCTGGTGGTCTGTAAAAGGGGACCATGGAGTCTGCGGGGATATGAAATAATATTTGATTTATAGCTTCCTAAGTGTAGATATGCAGATTACGTTTATTACCTGGGTAGATGAACTAGCTATGGTGCTAAGCTACGTGGGTTCAAAGGGCAGTGAACCCTGGACAATCCTTGAAAGTTCATCCCACTGGATCTCACCAGAAAAAGAAATTACATTACCTCAACCCTACTCTTACACTGATTATAATGTAGAGTGCACAGTGTTGTATAATTAGTATACCTCTAAACCTCTGGTTTAGATTAATTAGTAACCCCTCAGTTTGTTCACACATTATTACTCCCTTAAAACATTTACAATATTTTATAAAATGGTGTAGTCCTTATCAGTTGATGTATCATTGCTATATTTTTGCCAGAAACGACAGTGTCTGGATAGTTGGTAAGTGTTTTTATTCTTATTATAGCAAGTTTTTTTTATGCAAGTGCATTGTGACATGACACTGTTGCATGCATCACTACAAGTTATGAAAATTACATGCAAGTAATGTTACTTGATTATTAATATGTTACATGTTAATGTACTGTACTAACCCCTCCCAGTTGTAATACAGTACTTACATATACTGTACTCCCATGTTATAACTGTTCCTTTCTTGTAATACTGTACACCTCTGCTTGGAATGTTTGTTGTAGTTACTGTAACCTTCTCTTTCTCACCAGCAGCTATTGTGTGTGTTGTTTGTTTATAAATTTGTTCAGATTTTGTTCACCCATCATGGCTATGTGTTGGTAAGAGCTTCAACACTTAGTCATGGAGCAGGAGTGTGTTGGTTCAAATCCTAGCCACAATGGGGGTTACATGATAAACAGTATACAATATTGTATGTAGTTCAGGCCTACCATAGCAGAGTATAAGAGTATTATATAAAGAGAAAGAAACAAGACTGTGCTAGGCCGGAAAGACTTTGTACCACAATTGGGAAGGAGACAGAGAGGAAGGACAGCAAGCACAAAGATAAAAGAAGGGTAGGAGGGACAGTTAGAGAGAGGAAAAGGATTAGATTGGGTCCAAAGGGGTGCCAGAACTCTTAGATTATTGCCAACATCCTAGCAGGCAACACTGCCCTATTGGAAACCTACCATAGCAGATAATTCATTACATGTAAGGAGTTGACCTTGGATATAATGTTAATCCTAAGCTTATTCAACTTTGTACTATTCATTATTTGTTTGCCTGTGCTACCAGTTTATGTCTTTATGAACCCAGTGCCCCTTTGGTGTTTTGCACAAGCATGCTATTTATTTAAACTGTTACTATAGTGAATGAATGCCTGACAGCTGAGTGTGGTGAGCTACCATTGTTTAGAAATGGTCAGAGTATCTAACTGTAATGACTTTTTAATTAACTGACTGTGAAAGTCTTCCTGCATGCACACTGCACACCTGTAACCAACACATGAATACCTGCAGTGCACTTCTATTACTGATTTGCAGCCAACCCAACACACACACACACACTCAGGAGCAGTGTCAAAGGCCAGAGGTGGATACAGTATAAAAAAAAACACTGAAAAAGTTGCGTAATAATTTTGCAGACACATGGTTACAAAACTAAGGCCTAAGACTAATGATAAGTGTATCATTAAAAAAGTACTATAATAAAATGCACTGAATGCTGTGGTATTATGACAAGTTTAGTCAATACAGAGTGACCTGTAAGAGTTCCCCAAGATATGTATTGCAGATGAAGGCTTAAAAACAAGATACGATACACAATGAAGACTTCTGCCTAAAAGACAATCATCAGAGCATGTGACAGTTGGTTTCTGCCTAACAGTACCATACCATCATCACAAAGGTCTCATAACTGTCAAAGCAAAAGGGACTAAGATGCAAAAAAATGGAATTTAACACCAATTGATCTGTGCCAAAAAAGTCATGTATACAGTAATTACCTTTAAAAAGATTGAATGTATTGAACCTTGATTACTGTACTTGGATGTTACGTATCCATTATGCAAAGGAGTATGGTATGATTTTCATGATATTCAGTGGCCATAATTGATAGTACGCAGTGTTGCAGTAAGGGGCTTAATAATTTATTGAAGATTATAACCATTTCTACTTATCATTACATTCATGATCCATCTATTACAGACTTTAATCATCCACTGCAAACTTAAACCGACCTTCAATGCACTTGGACAGACTGGGTTGGTATGTTTATAATATCGCATATTGTAATTAATTTTACGCCATCTTTACACAGATGCCAGGCAATTTGCGGTACGGTGGGGTATCCCAGAAGCCACCATCCCGCACCATGTCTCTTGACTCACTCCATGACAGGAAGGCGGTAAGTTGGCCTAGGGTATTTACAAGTGTCGCCCCTTATGAAAAACTTTGTTTGGCTGTATAATTGTATACTACAATGGACACTGCTATACAAACTAGCCAACAACAATACTGTAATGATATGGATATCAACTACACAAACTAGCCAACAGTAATAATAATATGAACACCACTATACAGACTAGCCAAAAGCAATACTGATATGGACACAACTATGCAAACTAGCCAACAATAATACTGATATGGGCATAACTATGCAATACAAACTAGCCAACACCACTTGGGCATCACTACACAAACTAGCCAACAATATTACAGTACTGATATACAGTTACTCAGAAACTGGGTAGCTAATGCAGTGCTGATGTACTCGAATGGTAGCATTATAATGGTTAAAGAGATGAAATAAAAATACTACACATGAACCATATTTTAAACTCCAAATGTAGGTAGACTAAGGAAAATATGCAGAGGGGACGGGATTATTTTTCGGTATTCAGTATTACAAAATTCTCATTATGTAGTATAGTTACACTGAACCTACCTACAGCTACTCTTTGTAACTTTAATGTTTTTGTAGGGTTTCTGAAACACTCTTTATTGTTGCAGGTATCCCTGGACAACAAGGTCCAGCAGTACCTCACTACCAGGGTCAGCAAGACAACTCCCAAAGCAAATGAAGCGGCAATGCAGTTTGTCAAGGTGGGTGTTGTATAGGATTTACTTCTCATATTTCTACATATACCTGACAAATATATCAGATGGTTTACCCTGGATAATTTCCTCATAGTTCTACCTCGCAGTACATGTTGAACAAAGACTGCTTGTTATAATTTGTATTAACCATGAAAACACTGTTCAGTAAAAGTGTAAAAAATAAGAGCCAAGGTGGACTAAGTTAACAATTTCTAGCTGTATACTGACCAAGCACCTGTTCATTAATAGAAAATTTGTTGATACTGTGTAATGCATGAATATTTCAAATAAACATATAAATACTGTAGATTGAAACTTTCCAATTTAAAACCAATAGCAAAATTAGTACTGTCCTTTGTTACTCATAGTGTCAATATATATGCATTGTGATTTTATTATAATACCGTACTGCATAAGAATGCACTACTATACATTTATACAGTAAGTGTGCTACATAATGCCATGTGTTTTATCAAGGGTTATTCCCTATGTGTTAAGTTACCTTAACTTTATAATTTAATGAATTTAATGTGAATGAATGCTCTCTCTACCTGTTTCCTCCTTCCTTTGATTATAGCTTCCCACAAACCATTCCAAGGTAACGAACTATTCCTTTACAGTTTTTAATGTTTATTGTTGAACTTTGTCATTTCTTCTATAACTATTAACTTTTATTAAAGAATGCATCATGAATTCTCCTATTTCCTGACACACACCTGACTACTGTATTCTCTTTGTTCTCTTAAAAAATCACACCTGAAATAAAAAGTGTAGTGCTTGATCATTTTATGGAACTTATTAGCTGTGCAGTTTATCGTAGCATCTTGCATGTAACCAACACATCAGCTGTTCTCTGTGTAACTTTAGTAAGTATGGTTAGATTTGCCATTACTTGCCCATGGAAAATCCTACCATACCAACCTTACCCAGATGACATGTGGTCAGGCAGCTTGTGGTTATGTTATCCTTTGCACCACACATTAAGGATGGTATTGGGAGCTACTATATACAAGCATTAACAGTATTATATCAAGGGTGCACTGTAACAGCATATGCTTGTAGTACAGGTGTCCCTTGATACAAGATGATTATATCTAGCACTATCCTTTTAACACAGGCTAAGTATATCACTTAGACTCAATGGTAATGAATAACACAAGCCTTTGAAAATATTTGGTGGTCTTCAATTTGTGACTGAGTGTAAAATGAAATGGTGGATGAATGTCATTATTCATTGTTATATTGAGGGTCTGCTGTACAGTGGCTTTCATTATTACGCTGATATATTTAACACAGACCCAGTAAATCACTTTGATTGTATGGTTATGAGTAACACAAGCCTGAGAAAATAGCCAGATAATACCTTCGAATGCAGTGATCAAAAAAATTTATGAAAAAGAAAGTAATTGGTCCCTGTATTGTTGGTTTTTAATATTCACTCCAATGTCTCACTCTGGTTCATATACAAGAACATTCATGGTGTTGACGAAGGTGTGGTACCAATACAATGGCTTTGTAGTGTGTCTATGGAGTCAATGTACCGGTACCATGTCATCATCAACACCACGGATATTCTTGCATATTGCCCTTTCATTCCCTCGATGCAGGACTTTTTATCATTACTAGACCTTCGTAATCCAACAGCATTTTCCCTCGGCTTCCCCACAGGTTGGTCCGGCCGGGCTGTACAAGAATGCCATGGTCCAGTTGAAGACAGCTGAGGCCGTGAAAGAAATGAGGAAGGAAATGGAAGAGGAGGTTGTGGACTGGCGGGAGGTAAGGTCTCTCCACCATTATTGTCGAGTGGCCGTGTTTGTTCTTCCCAGACTTGACTTATTGATGGGAACAGTTTCTTATTTGACACTGTGTTTGCCTGATGACATTTATAACACTGTATTATCTTTTGTTGTAATGGCTAGGTAACGACAAAGGTAAAATGACCCCCTCATACCTGGGCCTGGATAAATGAACTTGCAATTTGTTGTTTTCCCATTTTCCAGGCACAGCTATCAGTGGGAATTTTGCCCTAGCTGTTGCCATACCCATAAAACAATGAAACTAAAAAATTATTTCTCTGGAAATTTGAGAAACATATTTTGTACTACATGTATTTATGCAGTGGTATTATTTTATCAGGCAAATTATACATTTCCAGTTTGTTTGGGATATTTTGGTTTTATATTTATTATGTAGTCAAGCATCATGGACTTTGTAAAGTTTTTTGTTTCCAACTCTTGTGTCTGGCATCATAGACTTCAAAAAGTTGCAGTGTTTGCCACAAGTAGTATATTAATGATTAATGAAGGCTTTTCTAGTATAGTAAAAATTGCATTATAGTTGTGTGGAAAATACAGAGTGAGCAGTTAATATACTAATAATTTTTCAAAAGAGTATAATCATATAGTCTGTAAGTAATGTAGAATGGAATAGTTATTTTAGCTATTGCAAAATTATTGATGCTTCATGTGGTTGAATGTTGCACTGAGCATGACAAAGACTGGTTGAATGTTGTATATGGATGTGACTCAAAATTTCTGTGGTGTTTATCATGTACAGTCATGGCCAATAGTCATGCAACACATTTGAATGATGAAACAGCATTGAAGTATGAAGCAAAATCAAAGCTGTTGGTTGCTGTAATACCTTGATATTCACTCAAATTGGCTCATCATTCACTAGATGCAGGACTTTTAATCATGACTCTACTCGGGCAGTGGCTGTTGGGCATTCATCTGTTTTGGTCATGTATTCATTCACTGAAGGGATTTTAGGGGGTAAGATATTGTTGATGAAATCACAACTAGAATTGTTGTTTTTTCAGCTAATCCAGAATAGTATGTCTAGTACTGTTTTTATGGTTTAGTGTCACTGCAAAGTAGAATAGAAGCTGTGATTGTTCTTTGTAAATAATTATGATCAATCAAAATTAACATGTACTATAGTTGAAGCCATTCTTTTCATATTTTTATCATGGGTAGCCAACGAGATCTGTGCTGCACTGGTGCCACATCTTCTGTACTATTCTGGATCCTCAGCTGAAAAAGAAAATAGTGTAGTGAGTGCCAATTCTTTCAAACTGTAACCAGAACAGACTACAGTACAATATCTTAGTACATGTAATCTGATTACTGGCACGGTTTGTTTGAATGAGTTGCTGCTTAGATTTCACCAACAAAATCATGGCCCTTTTTTATGGTGACACAGTGATCTAGCCTGGTCTGGGCACATCTAAGGTGTGGATGGGTGGGTTCGATGGGATGAGGTGTACAGTCGCCAATTTAGTACTTTTCTGATGCCAATATTTTACTTTCCAATGTTAAATGGGAGTGCATATATCAAGTATTAGAAATGACAGTCTTTCTTTTTCCTATACTGTCCTGTAGTGAGGAAGGTGAGGACTGATTAAAGGCAAGGAGCCTACTTTGATTAATGACCTCACCTGTGATGAAACAGGATCGAGAAAGTTCCGAAATCATGTCCTTTCTTTTGTACAGGATGTGAAAACTGTTACTAAGCATTCTCAATCCCTTCATCAAAATACATGTACTCTTATAAACATTGGAAATTTATATTATCACAGAAATGCTACACTATTGGCATCAGTGAATGGGTGGGGTGGGCTCCCTTGAGACATAACGCTTGTGGACAGATTTGAGTCATTATAATAAAAACAGGGAGGAGAATCTGACATCTGATATTACTTTACTTTGTTTAATTATATCTGTGTCTGGAGGATTGAATTGTCATATGTTATATAGTATCATGGGAATACAGTATCAAAGTAAAGGTTTTTAATCTGACGTCCACTCTTGTAAAGTCAAGGAGCACCTAAGTGTCCTGTGGTGTGGATGTGGAATAAGCATGTTATCACCATTTAGGGGGAGTAAATATGTATATGTGTGGGCCTTTCATTTGCTCAAGTACTGCCCTCCTGTTTGTAGTAAGGTAAGATGAAGTAAAAAATGAGTATCTTGTGTGATTGTTGTGTTTTGAGAGCTAACACAGTAACTGGAGATGATGTAGGAGTTTTGTGGTTTGAGTGAGTATACTTTCCTCTAATTGATATGGTACCATGTAACAGTTAGAGAGTATGTTGTTGTGGTGGATGTTGTGGTTATGTTTCACTGAGTAATGTATGCAGAGAGAAAATGAGACTAGTAGAAAAAAATTAATGTATGATAATTTAGAGTACTGTACAGTACTTAAAAAAAAATTAACTGCAACTGCAAACAAGAAGAAAACAGCAGGGAAACTGATGGGAGAAAATTTTATATAACTTTCAGTAGTCACAGATTTAGAAAATTATTGTGTGTGTGCATGAGTGCTTACCAGTATGCAATGTATTAAAGTACGTTGACCCAGTGTGGTAAGTGTAATATAAACATGAGTGGAGTTGTGTAAATATTTGAAAAGGAGTGTGTGTGTGTGTGTGTGTGTGTACAAGAGAGTGTCCTTGGAACATGTAATGACAGCTGGATGCCCTTGATGTGTACTGAAATTGCAATAGGATATAATTGGCTGAATAGAGAGTGAATAGTTTTACCATTACAGTATAAAGGCTTCTCTACAGTATAGTATACTGTAGTATAGTGTACTTTATATTTTTACCTCTGAGAGTATGCACCAGCAACCTCATCTCAGCACTTAACTTTTCTATATGGGTAATACTGTATATATAAAGAGAAAATACACAGAGGATTGATGCAACAAATTAATTATCAACTATTAATGAAAATAGATCTATTCAATTAGACATATGTTCATAGTATTCAAATAATTATCAGCTGAGAGCGAGAACTGGTGCATGTGTGCTGGGTTGAAAAAATATAATTGCACACTAACTATGGAATTTATGGCACTTTAAATCTGAATCTCACCCTCTTGGGATACAGCGATGCTGTAGAATGTCCTTAATATATATATATATATATTTTTTTTTTAACCTTGCCAAAATGTACTGGCTCCCTCATTTAATTTCTTGGCTTATTTGGTAAATATAATGAAATCCAAAACTACAGTAATTACATTTAAAAATATACACAACTGGGAAGTTTTCTGTGATGTATAAAATCCTGGATGTAAGCAAAGAATATATCTAAGGCCATACAACCTAGAACGGAGTCAGTGAGTGCATTTTTACGAGGATTAAAAAAAAATATATATATATATATAATATATAGATATTCTTTTTTTGGAGTGTGGTTACCTGATATAATTTGCAAGAAATCTCATGAAGTAAGCAATGACAGTGACTGATATGTTGACTTTTCTTACTGGGATGCTCTCCTGATGGTAAATTGCTTCCAAACTATGCCAGAAAACAGAAACATCCCCTATTAGTAACATTGAGGTACAGTAGTCTGTTCCCTGGCTTAAGTCTGGAGGAATCATTACCCCTCCAATTCACCAACATGAAAGTTTTCTAATAAGTGTCTATAGAGTCTTTGTATTTTTCATCACCATTGCCTATCTCATAACTTTCCAAGCATAAGGGGCTATATGCAAGACCATCAATGTTCTTGCATATGGCCCAAGGTCCTTAACCTGGTGTGATGTGGTGTGGTGGTGTGATGTGTGTAACCAGATCTGTGGGGTGTGTCTATTTGCATCTTTGGAAACCCACTGACCTTATCCTGTTCCCTCCCACTACCAGCCCTACTCCTCCTCTCCCCACTCCTCCAACAAGAACCCCTATGACGAAGGTTCAGACTGGCAGTCGGTAAGTGTTTCTTTGTTGCACGTTGTAGTAAATGCAGTGCTGGTTGTTGCTCATTTGACTAAGTTCATACAAGTGATTGGGAATTTATGCTTAGTGGAACAAAACTATATATGCACCACTTATTGCAGAATCACATAATATCTGAATATTTACTTGAACTAAAATGTCACTTCATGTGCTAAAGTGTCACTATAATTTCTCATTAGTCAACAGAGCATCAGTCGGTAATAAATTTATTGACAGTAAAATGCCATGTATAGATTTTGTGTATTATTAGATAGTTAGTAAGTAAATCAGCGTGGTAAGTTACCCCTCCCCATTGAATTTTCTTCTATGAGGTGTCACAGTCTGCACTACCATACTTTTTTATGGGTATGGTTCTCAACACTGGCACTGGCTGCACTTATGTAATGTACTTGGTTAGGGTTGGTCAAAGAGATACCTGGCTTACAGTGTGTTATGTACAGGGAATTCGTATTTACCACATGGGCATTATTATTATTATTATTTTTTTTTTTTTTTTTTTTTTTTTTTAAGCTGTAAATTATACTGTATTGGCAGGTTCTAATTATGGTGGGTTTCAGTAGCTCTAATATACTGGTGGGTTCTATTGTTTGTGGGTCACATTGGCAATATTGTACTATAATTTAGCGAGTTTGAAAGGCTCTATAGGTGGGTTCTACGCATGTTCACATCATTTTTGGTGGGATGACTACTGAACTGAACATTTTTTTGCACTGCCTGTTCAACATAGGATTGGTGGAAGAAGGTACTATGATGCACTAAGGTTTATTCCCTCAGCCAGCCACAATACTGTACTGTACTGTATGACCAAATTCTCTGTGGCTCAAACGACATAAGGCAGTTTGCCATCGTCTATTTTCTTGTTTCGTCATTCGAACTACAGGTGATTCAGTTGTATTGTGGCTGGCTGAAGGAACAAACTTTTGTGCACCATAGTACTGTACATTCTTAAGTAGGAGTTTCCCTGTGATGTTTAATATTAGAAAATGATTGACAAGTTATAGGTTGTGTCTGACTTAAGAGGTACATTTTAATTTGGGGAATTGGAGGCTACTGATTCCTCCTAACTATGCAACAAAACAGATACCTTACTCATCATTCTGAAGTGACCTGTTTCCTGTCATAGTTTGGAGGAATTTATAGCTTTCCATTTCGTCCTAAAAAATTCATCACTTCCCTTAATATTAGACTACTGTATACTATTTGTCAATGGAAAGCCTAAACTCATGGTCCATAAGTTAGGATTAGTTTTTTTTTTTTTTTTCTTATCATTAGAACTGATAAAAAGAGTCTACATTCACAAAAACTATCTCAACACACTCTCACTCACTACCAACAGAACTAATTATAGATGTTGAAAAATTATAGTATCGGGCATCGAGTTAAAACAATGCAAGTTTTCTGTAATCTCTGGAGTTATTTGTTGGTGTGTGGAGGGTGGCTTCAACACATAAGGTTTCCCCCTGACCTGACTGAACCTTGGCTACCAGCTGCTCAGTGTTGCATCAGAGCTTATCCAGTGTACAATACAACCTCAGTATTCTTTGTTGGTTTCAGGTGTTTTGTAGACTGGTATATCTCATTAATGCTTAGAGGTTGATAGGGATTACAATTGTTATAATATACAGTACTGTACTGTATTATTTTACTATTTAATTTATTTTATTAATTACAAAATCATACAAATTACACTAATAACTACATTATACCAAAGTCTTGTTGATCTGTCTTTAGTGAAAGGTTATTATAAATATGTTTTAACTTGTGGACCAATAAGGCTTTCCCTTTAATAAGTAACACATTATACACACCAGTATTATAGTCATGTCCACCGCCACCAGAGGTCAGTGTAATTCCTTGGCTAATGGTACACTACAATATGTTTAGGGTTTTCATCGACCATACATGACTGCGGAGCATAATCCCGTTTAGAATTCCATCAAAAAGTAAACAAAACCTCCCTAAACAAGCCATGTGATTACAGTAACTTTTGGTGATAACTGACGTGACATCTGGCCATATGCTAGAATATCCGTGGCGTTGACAATGGTGCAGGTCAAGTACGATGGCTCTTTATTGTGTCTACGGAGTCAATGTACCGATACCACGCCATTGATAACACCATGAATTATCTTGCATATCCAGAGTTTATAGTACAGGTTTTGGGGTAGCCAGTGATATATGTACGTAACTCATCATCCATTGTTAGAAGTTAAAGGGATCTCGTTAAATGCAGGACAGTACAGTACAGTATTTTCCACATCATGAGTGAAGAGTGTTAAAAGTGATGAGACAAATGGCAGAAATATTCACGGTGAGAGAACTCATGGAGATTTTACACGACTACGAGTCTTTTGATGATTTCGACCACACACTTCTTCAGCTGGTGAGAGGACCATGATTGGTTGACTTAAGTTATTTAATTGGGTTTGGCATTGTTAAAAGATGAGGAAATAATTATGTAGGTCCAGTAAAAGATGAACATCATTTGGGGATTATCTATTAGTAAAAAAAAGCTCTTCCACATTTCAGTTACAGTATGGTTTATGTACTGTAGTCTTTGTTTTTCATGCCCTATATATTCTTTAATGAGAAAAGCAAGATCAAGGGCATGGTTACCCACTCATGGTTGTGACTTGGAAAATTATGAATAAACCACTAGTCCACATCAAACCACTGTAATGACCATATACAACCCTCTTGAAGGAAGAAAGGATGGTCGTAAGAAAGGGAGAATACCAGAGTACTGTAGGGTTACCCATAATTAAGTATTCATCTTTTACATACAAGTAGAATTGCTGATTATTTATATGCCTTATTGCATGTTTAATATTCAATGTTATAGCTGTAGGTTAACTTTTTGTAACATCTCATATTCTGTATATCTGACTCGCTTGTTCAGTAATTATTTTTTGATAATACACAGTACTATAGTCGAATTACATCATCATCTTTATCATCAAGTAAATTAAATACATACTGTACAGAGTAGATAATGTAGGAATGACTTCTTATTTATACAGGCACTGTACTGTAATTAGTTGTAGAGTATTTCCAGGAGTATTAAAAGAGTAAAATTGTGTAAAATCAAGACAAACATTATATGCATAAACCACGTTGCACGGACAAATGACTTTTTTGTATTAACAGAACCTGGACAAGTGGAAAAGCTCACGAAGAAAGAGGAACGAGGAGGCCTTGGGCAGAGTGATAGAGATAAAGAAGAATGAACAGGAGGAGGAGCTCTGCAAGACACGAAGGAAGAGCAAGACATTCAGTGAAATTCAGGGCGATAAGTGAGTTTTCGTTAATGTTATCGCTTGAGTGTGCTTGGTATGGCAATTTGGCCATCAGTCTGTCTGTTTGTGTACTTGCCTATACTTTATCATTATCTGTTAGCTGTCTATTCTGTCTCTGTCCATCCATCTATGTATATATCATTCTACTGTATATCTGTTTCAGACTTTTATCCATCTACTGCATCTATGTATTATGTATTGAGTTACAAGCAGTCTGCATAAGGAAATGACAATAACTTGCGTGTCCCTTTCCACAGAAGCAAGCGAGGGCGGCGCTACAACCTAGTGGTGCACGACGACGACAACAATGACCTCGCTGGGTTGGGACTGTCCGGGGGAGCCAACAAGAGCCCAGATGACATCATAGACCAGGACAACAAGGACGCCAAGAGTGACGCCGGCTTCTGCACCGGCTCCGACACCGGCAGTGATGGCGTATTTGCCGAGGACAACATCAGCGACACTTCCTCAGCTTTGGTATGCCTCCCTTTATTCTGTATACTGTATTGAAGGCTGAGTTAAGTTAAATTACATGGGAAAACATTTAAGGCAGCAACAGTGACACTTCTTCAGCTTTGGTATGTCTCCCATTTTTCTGTGTATTTAAGGTTTGTAAAGTTAGGGTAAGTTTCAATTTAATGGGAAAACATTTAAGGCAACAAGTGACACTTCCTCAGCTTTGGTACAACTCCCAGTTTTTCATATGCTAAAGGTTATGTTAGGTTATGTTTACGGAGTAAGAAAAATATTGTGGTATAATTCAGAATGAATTCAGAGTTATGTATAGTAATCTCACCAACAAAATCACTGTCACCTCACGGAGTGGTTCTTGAAGGATATTGTGAAGGATAATCATCAAGAGAAACCTGTTCATCTTGCTAGATTACACAAATTTCCGGCAGGGAAATTAATGAACTTTAGTTCTTATGTGGGTCATGACTTTTCCAAGGAGGTGACAGGACTTTTGTTGGTGATTAACTGCATTAAAAAGTCACACCCCTCGTATGTAGCTAAGCCCTCAGTTCCCATTTAATGTCTTAAGAACTATGAATTTATTAAATTGAATCTAGAATTGATACTGCACGTGTTTCAGGGGAGAATTATTTCTTATTGGTGAATTGGAGGGTTATCAATTCCTCCAAACTATGCCATGAATCAAATCCCCAGTAGTAACACTGAGGTCGTCTGTTTCCTTGCATAATATAAAGGAATCGGTATCCGTCCAATATACCATCAAGAGAGCATTCCCTTTGGAGCATGTGAATAATTTTATCAGTGAATTGGAAACTACCAATTCTTCCAAACTGCTCTACAAAACAGCACCTTAATATAGGTAAGCTATAATGGCTCAGTGTGGAGGAATCAATAGCCTTCAGTTTGCTGACAAAATGTTAGATCACTGCAGTAAAAGTACAGCAGGAAATTTTAAGATATTTTCCCTCATTCCAGGACTCTGATGAAGAGAGCGACAGTTCCCTCATGGACTCATTGTCAGATTAGGTGTAGCAAATACTGTGATGAATTGCTTTTGTTTAATAATATTAAATGTTTAGGCGTAGAAGTCCTTAGATTAGAAAACCTCCCTTTATGAGAGTACTGTACTGGAGTTGTAATATTTTTAAAAACTTTGACCAAACCTGCTAGAACATTCATCAACCAGCTGTTATTTTACTGATGTTGTTTGCATTTATTTGATATATGTTTATAAAGATAATTTGCTAATACTGTAAAGTTAACTGATAAACAATTTATGAGATACCGGTATGTACATTAATACGATACTACAGTAGTTGTGAAGAAACACTGTCTCATTTTTTTCCAATTCCATTAAAGTTACACACCTCACAGGATAGTGTCTGCTATGCAAGTGTTCCTCATTGTATAAACTCAAACATTCTGACTGTTTGCAACTGTAAATTTTGTAAAATTTTGTTTCTTTAATATATTTTTTTTATATAAATAAATATTGTTCTTATCATATACAAATTGGTATCAAACAATCTTTACTGTACATATACTTTTCCTATAGCAAGGAATAACTGCATAACTGGAGTATATTTTTGAGTAATTTTCATTGACAGTGTGAGTGTAATTGATTTAGTTTTTCTAGAAGGTATACTGTACAGTGTTACACAGTTAAGCTCATTACTGCCAGTGTATTGTTACTTTTTATTTCTTCTTTACCATGTAAAGAAGGTATCTTTGTTCACAACTTTTGTACATCTTCACTGCTAATAGATATCATCTGAACTCATGAATGGTGAGTACTGTACATTGCTGTACCGGCAAATATGGATTGGATTCCCACAATAACAGTGAAAAGTAATTAAGTAACAAATGCTAATATCCCTCTGCTTTGTTTTGTACACACAGACTACAGTATATAAAAACAAAAGAAGCTACTGTATTGTACAGTCATTTTTCTCTGTGGAAGTTTTTATCTTCCTAATGAGTACTCGAGAAAATAACTGGATGAATAGTATAAGGAAGTCAGTACAGCAAACTACAGTAGTACTGCCTTCTCCTCCTCTGCCACACCAACCTTAATGCAGTGCAAATTAAAGAGTTGCCAAGGAAACTATCCCTTCCCTCTCATTGGCAACTTTGTTTATTGCTGCCCACCGTCCTCTCTCTCTCTCTCTCTCTCTCTCTCTCTCTTTATGAACTTTTTGGCTCTTCCTACCTTCCCTTATTTCAAGATTCCAATTTTTTACTCTCTTTCATGATTCTCACTTGATAGTTCTTACTTCCTTTTTCCAATTTCATGTATTCTCAGTTCCTTTTCTTGATTTCTGTACTACTCACATTCTTTAATAGATTGTGTCATTATTTTCTATTCTCTTTATCAGTAGCTTATGACAAATGTCTCCTTGATACAGTAAATTGATGATGGGTATGATTTAGAGATTACCATAATGTTCAGTCAGTGACATTTCTTGTACATAAATGTGCTGCCAGGCATATAACAGAGATACAGTAGACCCTTGATACATTCAAAATATGTGTAACTACAGCTTCATTTTACACTCACACCCTCAATGGAGACTGCCAGTTTTTTTTCTCAGGCTTCTGTTATTCGTTACCAAACAGACTTAAGTGATCTACTGGCAAGTGTTTAATGAATATACAGTAATAGCTTAACATTGAGAGCCTTCTATAGTAAAATATTAATTCCTCTCTTTACATTTTCTTTCTTGATGCAGGGTGACAAGAAAGAGGCACATGATTCTCTTCTGGACACAGGGATGAGTAAAGAGGAGGAGCTGCACATTAATGGCCATGCTTCCACCTCTCTCACGTCCTCAACCCTCATCACCGAAGACTTTACCACCTCCTCCACCACCACCACCACCTCCACCACCACAACCAGAAGCAGAGTGACCACCTCCAGCAACCACCACACCGATGAGTATACGTATGACAAGGCCATTGCGGGGTATAAACAGTATGCCGAAAACAGTGCAAAGAAGCGGACCTCAAGCATCACGAGCCTAAATAGCAACACGAGCTACACAAAAGAGGACGAGAAGAAAATTGAAAAGTTCGGTGTTGCCAATCGCTCACCCAGTCCAAACAAGAGCAAAAAACTGGAGGGGATGGTGAACTTTTTCTCCAATGAAATGGAAAAGGAAGTAAAGACAAGCCCAGAACCCAAAGTCAACATGAGAGATAAGTCGCCTAAAGTAGACATAGGTAAGAGGAGGTCAATGTTTGAGTCCCGCGATCCTGCCACTGAGTTTGAGCAAAAGCAAACTAATAGACGATCGCTGGACATGTCTTCCGGTTCCCTCAAGAACAGA
Source organism: Petrolisthes cinctipes (assembly GCA_033782935.1). Classification (NCBI taxonomy): domain Eukaryota; kingdom Metazoa; phylum Arthropoda; class Malacostraca; order Decapoda; family Porcellanidae; genus Petrolisthes; species Petrolisthes cinctipes. The sequence continues at coordinate 56,304 of JAWQEG010004351.1, forward strand.
GTGGCATCGTTTGAGAACTTGGACAGTGATGGCACAACATCATCACGAGTGCGGACGACCACGCCCACCCGTGATGCAAACCTGAAAATGAAGGTGGCCTCATTTGAGAGACTCGACACAGAAACGACAACAAAGTACAGAGGCATCACTCCTCCAAAAGATACCAACTTCCATGAGAAGCTGGCCACCTTTGCTACCTCAGAGTCAGAGTCACAACAACAGGTGAGGAAGAAGACTCCCGACAGAGACGTAAACTTCCACAAGAAACTGGCTTCATTCACCAACTTGAAGGAGGATCGTGAGTCGGTGGAGCGCTCCAAGACACTCCCACAGGGTGATCCATCGCTGAGGAGCAAGATTGCCTCATTTAATAAGATGGAACGGGAAGCCGAGACGCACTCCACTTCTGTCTACAAACAAGAAGTGATGCAAAAGAATGAACGTACGGAGGAGACCACCATCATGCAGTACAAGGATCGGTCCGTGAGCCTGGAAAATCTGGATGAACCCCTCGGCGAGAGAAAACTTCGTCCCTCACAGTCCATGGGTAACATCCTGAGACGTACTCCCTCCACCCCCTACATGGTCGTCGATCTACAGGAGTCCGAAGAGGCTGAGCATCAGTGTGAGGTTGAGACCAGACCAGCGGTGAGTGTCCAGCCAGACTCGGGCAATCAGGGTATATCGTTAGTGGAGAAGAACAAGCGATCTACAGTGTATGAGACGGTGGAAAAATGCCAAGTCATACGGGACGTTGAGTCAGCTCCATTGTATTCCATTTTCCAGTACCTCAGTCCAGAGGTTTGTTGGTTACACAGAGGTTTTGCTCTTGCGTGTGTGACTTGAAGCATTGCCACTGATGAGTGCTAATTCTTTGCTTTAGAGTTTAGTAACATGCTGTTTTTCTAATGGATGGTTTTGGCTTTAGACCAGTGAGTAACCTTTTTAGTGATAATGATTAGCTAGATAGTTAAGTGATATGCAGTTGTAGATTCAGTTCTTTTAAGGGACCTGTGATAAATTCAGACAATTTGAAATTATTGAATCCTCCAACTATGCCTGGAAACATACTACCTAGACTATATTGCAGTAATGTGTTTCTTGATGGAATATGGTGAAATCAATAACCCTCAATTCTCCATCATCAACATAGGCCCCTTAAATATTTTACATTCATACACAAGTATACAATCCACAAGCATATTACATAGATTTACAAAGAAAATATTTGGCCGTGTTAATACCTGAATGATAAAAGCTATGTTATGTCTGTCTACCAGTTTGAATAATCAAGAGCTGCCAAGAACTGGGCCAACAGGCCTTCAGCAGTGTCCTAAATTTTTATGTTCATATGTTTTGTGTTCTTATTGTTAGTCCCACTGTAGGAAACAGTCACGTCTCATTCATGACTACGTACAGTAACAGTATTCTCAAATTTCACCGTCATACCAAAGAGGCAACACAACTTTAGACTGAAACTGTACATATGCTTCATGCAATATTTCCCTCACTTAGAGACTCAGAGTAGCTGCACTGGGGAAGAGAGGTGTTTACAAATGCTTTTGAAGTACTGTCAGGGAACAAAATATCTCAACACTGTTGGTGACTATTGGCAACTATCCCAAAAGTAAACACATCAGTTGTAGACAATTTTATGAATAACAATATGGCAGTAAATGATATTGGGATGCATCAGCATAGGGAAGTGGCATCCCCATCGCCCACCATACTTGTGATGGTGCAGTCAACCTCCTATATCCCCTAGGATACAGAGGTGGGTAGAGGGTTGGGGACCCCGCTTTCTAACAATGACCCCACCTAAGACCCAAATAGCCTCTGAGCTGAACCTCTTGCCTGTCAGGGGTCCTGTGCAGATGCTAGAGCCTCCCCACCCCTTGAAAAAAGGGAAAAGGGTATTGATGATGATGATTGATTAATCACAGACTGTGATACAAGCATGCCCTTCCACTCATGAATTTTACCTGCCACTGATATGTTTACTTCTAGGGTAGCTGCCAGAAGTTCCCAGTGGTGTTTAAATACTTTTGTTACCTGACTGTACCCAGTTAGGAGGCTGTTGTAATTGACTAGTCAGCCTTATGCATGTGTACAAAGTTATGAAACAAATTACTTCGTCAAACGTTGATAGTATTGCCATGTGATATACATTTATGCCAATTTTGTTTTTAGCGAGTTTCGGCTAGTTTTATATGGAAATATCTTTATTGTCTATTGCTCCAGATCAATTTTTCCCCTCGCAATCAGACTGCTCTTTATGTTTTAATTTTTGAAGCATTCTTTCCCACTTGCACGTAGAGTACATTAACATTAATAACCCCCTTGTGTGCGTGTGTTATTGTACCCTAACAGGTAAATGCACAGGTGTTTGAAATTGCATCCAAGCTCCAGGAAACCCCTCTGCTTGGCTCACCCATCCACAAGTCCCCCTCCCTGCCCCTGCCAACCACCGCTGAGGCTGCTGCTGCGTGTGATGAGGATTCCCTTGACGCTACTAAACCCTACACTGATGATGATATTAATGAGGTCTGTACTGTACTGTAATGCTCACGGGTTCCTCTGGTTTGATGGTGTTTGTTGGTGATCGGGCTGAGTTAGTGAATCTGTTTGCAGTGTAGATTTTTATGCATGACTTTACTGCTCAGTGGGCCAGTCAAACCATCAATCCTTGCTTAACAACTAAAAACATTGTACTGTATGTATATTTTAGAAAGTTTGTATGTGTATCTCTTCTTCCTGACAGCTGCAACAAGCCATTTCTTACAAGTTGGTCCACACATGCATGCAACTTCACATGAGAAAGGTGGTGGATTGTATTGCAGTTTGCATGGTTGTTGTCTTCATGACCTAAAATCTGTAATACAGTAAAAAAAAAAATTCAGAAGCTTAGACTACCTCACAAGCTGTAAAAATCTATTGACTCTTGACATGGGGAGCTGTCAAACTATGCAGACATGATGTACAGAAGCTCATATTCATATGGCAATAAGGGTGCATAAACCAGAAAACAAGAGAAACAAGTAGTGGATTATAAAATTAGAACTAATCAGCAGTGGGTCATGAGCAGTCAAGTCCGGCATGAACACCAAAAAAAAACCATTCATTGTAGTTGTGTGTCATGACAGTTAAGCATATTTCTGTAAAAGTAATAGACATGCTATTACTGTATTATGTTGTAATTTGTTATTTTGTTACTCTTACAAATTTAGTTCTTTGATTTCTTTTTTGTGGTTTTTGGGTTACTAATCATTTAATATAATGTTTCATATGAATTTTGTTGGTTTCTTGTCTGTATTATGTTTTTTTTTTTTTTTTTTTTTTTTTTTTTTTTTTTTTTTTTTTTTTTTGCCGTATTGTAAAATGTTTCATTTACAACTTTTTTTATTTATGATTGTATGTCATTTGTCTAGTCCAATTACTTATTTCCTCTAGACTGTGATAGAAAACATACTTCCATACCATATTTTATCATGGGTGATAATGTTTTGTGGCACAGTTTGGAGGAATCGCTTGCCTTTAATGATCCAACAGAATTTAACCCCCTTTTCCAATATCTGTGTTTGTTTAATTTTCTGTCTTCGTAACTTGTGTTTGTTTGTATAATTTGTCTGATTTGTGTGTCATTTGTCTCTTTATCCGTAACTTGGATGCAGGTGATCAAGGAGTATGAGGTAGTTAATGAGGAGTATGCTGATCACCCTGACAACATCTATGAAAACATAACGGACGAACCCGTGTATGAAAATATCTATGAAAAGGTAACCGAGTTGGTAGCACAATAGACCCTTGACATAACCCAATTAAATAACTGTACAGTATCTGCCACTTCATTTCACACTTAGTTCCTCATCGAAGATCACCATGCATTTTCCCAGGTTTTTCTCATTCATTATCTTGCAAAGTCAGCTGCTGTATAGGGCTTGTGTTAAATGATAAGTGTTGCACATGTTAATGTTATATTGTGGGCCTACTGCAGTATCTTATTGTTTATATATAGGTATTAGGCAAAGATTTTATCACTACTGTTTAGGGATTTTACCTCTGCATTACTTTTTGGTACACTATTAAATTATTTTCAGTATCTGTACAGTGGTTAATATTTATAAAGCAAATGTTATACATAAAGTTTCTCTAGTGTCATCAGTGTAACTCAGGGGCTGTAAATTCCTTTTAGTTAGAATATTTCTCTGTTTGTAATCTGTATTTTTAATCTATTCCTTTTTGCTTTTTCTAACAATAATCCTGCATAACTAAGAAATAATTTAAAGAGATAAGAAACCATAAGTACATAAATTAATCTGTAACTGAAAATGGAAACAATAAAAATCTAAGTAGGCTAATATCTTAATGAGAGAATAAATTACCTATTTCCTTTGTATAAAAAAAATATTCAATAAACTTTATGTCTGATCAAAAAAAGATATGGCCTGAATATTCCTAAAACTCAAGACTTTACCTAACCCAACTTTGTCCAGGTTGGAGGAGATGAAGAACAGAGAGGAGACACCATTGACAACCACTACTACCAGACCCTAGAGGAGGTTAGGGAGGAGGCAGCAGACCACCAACACCACGCCAAGCCATATTCCCAACCACCACCACCGTCACCCCCACCACCCCACCAGTCCTCCTCCAAGTCCCCCTTCCCGACTGTCGCCTCCAAGGAGTCCCCACTACCCTCCAAGAAATTATCATCATCTGTTCTATCTGCCTCACCACCTAAGGTCTCACAGTCGTCATCACCTTTCTTGCCCCCAGCTGAGCCACCCACCATTCCTGAGGTAAGACCAGAAGGTGATGTGAGGGAGAGTTGTGTTACTATACTCTGTCTTGTATTTCAAAGGTTGAGGTGAATTTGGCCCCCAGACCAAACGACTTGTCGAAATTTCATTGGTAGTTCTTCATTGAATCTGTTCCACCTTCATGAACTATACTTTCACTTGTGGATATTCATGGTAGTACTGTATTTGCATAATGTTTGAATTTCTTTTTATATGTAAGTCACTTTTTGTGTATAGTAGCTGCATTACTTACTTTATTTGAAAATTGCACTGTATGTAAAGTTTTAACAGCTACAGTAGCTGGGTCACGAGGTTTCACATTGCTTATATTGTGCTGCTTGCCATTAATAAGTTAATGTTTAGACTCTAATATAACAAGTAAACTCAAACTTGATAATAATTAGATTAGTTTATGATGATACTCTTGAAGAAATTCTTCTGTGATGAATAGAGTGCATATTAACCTACCTTAGACTACTATATTTAACAAACTAATGCTCTTTCTGACGACTAAACAAATGACTAAAGACAAACTAACTCCTTTGAAAACCTTCTTAGCATGTCCAAACTTTGGATATACCCTACACATTAAGTTTCGATGCCAAGTAGTAGTTTGTTTATGCCAAATATTTATGTCTGTTGTATTTATGAATTGAACACATTAACTACTACTTGTGCAGTGATTCCAATGAAAAAAAAAAACATGACTGGTGATGGTTATCTGACTCTTGGTTGAGGTCTGTGCACTCTCTGGTTTTTGAAAATATTATTCATGGACTGCTTTTAAATAATTAACACCTTCAGTTTATGTAACCCACTGACTGCTTGGGATTTTATGAGAAGATGTATATTTATAATTTGTTGTTTTAAATATACTGTATGACACAACATACATAATTTTTTTTTAAAGATTTAGAAATGCACTTTGAGGAAAAGCAAGTCCTATAATGTTTGTTTTTACATACATTGAACCTCTTTGTAAGAATACTTTAATGAGTGATTGTACAGCTTTCAAAAATGGGAAGAAGTTTGCACACATTATTTTAAGGTTTGGGGAACCATTGTGTTATGACGAATGCATGTAGACAGTGGGTTGGGTCGTTGGTGACCGGAAGAACAGCTGTTATACTACTCGGGTCGTGTTTAAGGGAATACTGTCTTGATGATGATTTAGAAGGCAACTGATTCCTCCAAACAACAGTATGCTACAAAGCAGAGTCCCCATTAGTAACATGAGTTGTCTGTTTCCTGGCCCTGCTTTGGGGAATCAGTAGCTCTCCAATTCACCAACAAGAGATTCTCCCCTTATAGCAAATATCACAGTGGCACTGGTTTCCTTTATCCTTTGGTCAGAATAATTAATCCGACCGTCAGGTCATTCTCAGACTTTTTCCTTCCTCCTGCGTTTTTCGGAGGTATAGAGGACATTTGCTCATCTGACAGTGCAAATCAGACCCAAGAAAAGATGGGAGGATAGCCTGGGAAGGAAGGAAATCAATGATGTTGTGAAGGACACATAATTCTGTGAATCAAAGTTCTGTAACTTAAATGAAAAAGTAAGTTTTCCCAACTCTCCTCTGTGGGCTATGGATTATAAGCCAAGTCATGATAAAAGGGATACAGGTACATCACTACTGAGAGCTACCAAAACTAAAATATTAACTAAAACACCATGCATATAACATAAGAATTTCCATCTGTTTTAAACTTACTAACCATTAATGTACTGTAAATACTATATGGTACTGTGAGGTAATATGGATGTACAGCGTGTGTGTGTGTTATTAGTACTGTATATAAATTATAATATTACAGCAATATATTGCTGAGTGTTGGAATTTTTCTTTAAATTTTTTTAAATTTAGAGGTTGTTTACATTGTATTTGGCACAACAACAACAGAAATGCCATTGAAGAGAACATAATGCCATGGATTAGCAAGTACCAGCAATCACAGCAGATTATATATAACCAATTGCTTAATCAGAAATTAACAGTGGAGGATGCCCCAAAGAATTTGGTGTGAGTTTGTCATCTTAAAGGTAATTTGATTCACTATTGTGACACCTGGAAAAGGGATAATAGTATAAATATAATAAACTTTAAAAATATACTTAGTAAAAAGCTAAACAATCAAACCTACAACAAACAAACCCGAGTAGTATTATGATAGCCCAGCCAATCAATTGCTTTGGTACGGTACTTTTGATGCCTGTGGCCAATCAGCTGCCTTCTCATAATGCATGCGGCCAATCAGGTGCTAGATGTGACGTGGACGGACAGTGGCCTCTCCTCCCTGGCGGCACCTCCCTCCGAGCCCCCTCCCCCCCCTCCCCCTGATGACGATGATGACTTTGACTCGTGCGACCTCCAGAGTCTTCCCAAGGAGCAGCAACACGGAGATGAGGTGGGTATTTTATTGGCTACAGTACAGGCAAACACACCCATTATTTATTTATATCCCTGTAGTTTGTATAGCCTTATAGTACAGGGTGGCTTCTGATTATTAAGGAACAGCAGCAGCAGCATGAAGATGAGATGGGTAAAGTATTGGGGGGCTACAGTATAGGCAAACACATCCAACATTTATTTATGTCCCAGTAATGTGTATAGCCTAGTACTGTACAAGGTGGCTGCTGATTAAACCTTTAATGTGATAAGCAATTAATACTATGATGTTTTGAATTGTTAGGTAGGAAAAGATGACCATATTATGCAATCCATTAACATCCACTGCAGGACTAGATCTCTCCACTAAAGGAGGACATAGCAAGGAAATCCTGTCTTATGCTTGGTTTGGGTGGGGTGAATAAGAGTGTGTTAGGAAGAGATTAAGTGCATGTTTTACAGTAGGCATGTATTGTTAATACAGAACTCCACTCATTTCCATTCAGCCACCAGAAACATATAACATACATCTTGCATGTACAGTTTAAATTATCTGACATTAGTTCATATACATACATAGAAGAGGGTAAGTTTTTATCTCGGTGTATACAGGTACCTGTAATATCGAATACCTAAGCACTAATAAGTAGAGTGCTGTGTGCTGTTCAACATTGTCAGTTATTTGTGTCAGGAAAATAATTATGGTAGGTAAATGCAAGAACTGATGTGCAGTTTTTAAAATTTGTGAAACAAAATAGGGCTTTTCTTTTTAATCTACATTCAAATTTAGACATTTCTTTCAGTTTTATGTAAAATTCGTTTACAGTAAAAATTGTGAGTGTAGAAATCCCATTCACTTTTTTTCCACCATAACAAAAAGAATAGATAAAATAAATCCTAACACATGTGTTTTTCATTCTCATTTACAGAAGAGAAACAAGGTAACTGGTAGCCAAAATGTTTTTCAATCGAAACTCACCAGTGTAATGCCAGAAAGTTTGAGAGTTAATTTTGCTACTACAGAACTGTATAATACAATAGGCCCTTGATATTATGCACACATAATTAACATTTATCATTTACCACAGGCCTGAAAGATCACATAGTCTGTATGTTAATGAATAATAGAAGCCTGAGGAAACATCTGGTGCTTTTAAATCAATTATTTATTTACATTATATCAAGGGTTTACAATAATAACACCAGACTAAGTATTTATTAGATGCTGTAAGATAATAAACATTGAAATAGTCCCTATGCAGTTGTGTGAATTGGTTGATGATACATTACACTTGAGAATATCTGACACTTGTTTTGATATAGTATTCTTTAAGTCCTGTCTTTATTTTACATAATATAATTGCAGTCAAAAGTTCTGTCACCTCTCTGGTATTCCTTTCTTTTCATGACTGAAGTTGCAGTACAGTACAGTAGTTTCAGTAGACTAAATGCAAATTTGATATCCCACTTTTGTTTGTAACGTATGGTAGTAAGGGCTGCAGTATTGTAGTTGTTTTTTGTGTCTGTTATACAGTACAGTATTTTATCTGTATGGGTATGTGTGATATATTGTTAATGTATATACAGTATGTAAAATAGTTGATATGTATACTGCACTGTAAACAGTACAGTGGAAAACTATATGTTCCCCAAGTAAAGAAAAAAAAACCACATTCCTACTTGTGCATGTGCATGTTGATGTGATGTATGCAGAAAAAAATGTATTGATTATAATTATCCCATGAAGATAACTGACAATCGAGATGCACTGAGCTGAGGGGGCAAACTCGTGAGAAAGAAAGACACTGTACCAATTTAACATATATAAATGTCTTAAGTAATTTTTTTTATTGATTTCTTGATTTTTGCCAATATCACATCTGGTTCCATACATTAAAGGCTACTTGTATGGTATATGAATCCATTTTACCAGTCTTCATCATTGTTTAGCCCATTACATATTTTGCATAGACCCTTGAGTCTTGTAAGTTTCAGACAGTTTGAAGAGGGGTCCTATTATTTTTAAGTGAGGTACACTCACTCTAGAAAGTATTGGTGCATTACTCTAGTTTAAACATTACGAGACCAGTGACAATACTTATACTCCTTCTTGTATTGCATTATTTCACTTTCTATTATTAAAACAGTATTTTGAGTGTAATGAAATTGTTGAAATAGTGTAATTTACTTTATGGTTTGCAGATGTATCATTGTATAATGTAATTATTACTAGACAAATATTGCATGTTCAATATAATTAATTCAGTCACAAACAGTCTTTATTAGAATGTGACCATAATCATTCTGTTTGGACAGAAAGTAAACAGAATAATCCCTTGTTGGTGAATTGAGGGACTACTGATTCTACCAAGCTATGCCAGGAAACAGACGACCTCATTGCTACTAATAGGGTATCTGCTTTGTGGCATAGTTAGATGGAATCAGTAGCCCTCCCAATTATCAATGATAGTTTTTCCTTCATATAACCTAACTTGTATCTGGCCAGGAGGGCTTCACACGAGAGAACTCAACCCGTCGCCTGAAGAAGGAACTGAACCGTAGGAGGTCTGACTTTCTGGGCACGTCATCACACTACATAGAAGAGGGTAAGTATTTATCTCGGCGTATGTGTGTGTTGGTCGTGACATTGATTTGTGTATGTATGTGTGTGTGTGTGTGTGTGTGTGTGTGTGTGTGTGTGTGAAGATGTATTGCAAAGTGTATTCCATTATGATTATTCTTACATTGCACTCAATACCAAGTGCAATGGTCTCATAAAACTTTGTCAATAGAACCAATGGTGAAGCCGCCACCAGACCTGATGGACTTGTTGAGGCAAGAGAGGGAGGTGGACCGCACTCTGAGGTCACCCACACAGCAGGTGAGGAACAGTTTAAGGGCATCGTTTATTGTTGTGAATGAATTGGACGGGCTACTTTTATAGCACACAAAGATTATGTGGACAATAGTAATGTTAAGGTAAAGCCCACATAACTTCATAATTATAGTGTTGTACTTGAAGAGGGTCCAAGTCAGATTGAACCACTGTACATCTCATTGAGGGTGGGGGATGTCCTTAAGATTTTACATTCACGAGATCGTGAGCTTCAATTCCTCTATGTCTACAGTACTGGGTTTGTGTACAATGATAAATGTTTAATATACTAGTGTTATTTCTAGGGACTACAGTAGAACCAACGTAAGCTGCTTATTGGAACTATAACAAAATTAACATTACCAGGTGCTGATGGAAGAAGAAATCGCCCGCCGTGAACGTGAGATCATTGAAAACCTGGAGCGGTCAGAGCAAATGAAACAACAAGAACAACATACAATGGGAGAGACAGTAGTGACAGATGTGGACCAGAGTGAAATGGAGGAACACTTGCAATACCAAGAAGTAAGTCCAATTCTAATTTGACGTGTAACAAGTTTTATTGACTGGGACAAGTGTGAAGTAGGCTCATACTAACTTATTTAACACTTAGAAGATCACGTAGTGTGTACACTGTACAGTATTCCCTCGATATAAGATGATAAAATTTTGCACTATAATTTTAACACAGGATCAGTATACAGTATAACTAAATCATTATGGTAATTAATAACAGAAGCCTGGGAAATCATTTGATGGACTTCAATGAGTGAATTGAGTGTAAAATGAAGTGGTGGTTACAAATATTTATGCACTGTATATCAAGGGTTTACTGTATGGTAATGAATAATAGAAGCCTGGAAAGTAAATGGGTTGATTTTTAGGCACAGTATTGAGTTTATAGATACGGTATTATATTCACCTATGGAATGGTTTTTCACTGGGAAGGTTAACTTTTTCACAATTATAAAAATAGGTCAGCAATTCTCTCTGTAGAAAAGCTAGTCTGCTCCTTAATTTAAAATTAAACTAAATCACACCTAGAGAGCAATTGTACAAGAGAAAAAATAATAAGACCTACTTTTTTCTTCATATTATTGTGTCCACTAGAATATAATGATACATAGTACATTGTGTTCAAGGTCATTATATTAAAACTTATCGAGTACTGAACGTGATTGAACTTTTTTCTACAACTGTACTGTAGCCAACATAACCCTCCTTCCCCTTTGGCTTGGATCTTTTTAAGTAACTTTTCCCTCCGACTCTGGTAGGCTAGATGGCTGTAATCCTTACTTATCTCTGCTACAACCTTTCCCTTTCCTCAGTCACCTGTGTTGGATGCCAGACTCTCCACTAACCCACCTCACAGCAACTCTCACTCTGTCTCAGAATTCCAAGATTTATTGCACGATTTTGGCCATGATACAGTGGATGCCTCATACACACCACGAGAGAGTTTTGATAACAGGGAAATTATTACTGAAAAATACACGTCGTCAGAAAATGTGATCAGATACAACCGTGTCAACACCACATATGAAGTGTTACAAGGCTCTGTTAATGCCGAGCAAAGATACTCTCAGGGTCTTGAAACACACTCGTTTGATGTAGCACAGAGCTCTGTGGGTCGGACAACACAAGGAGAGGCAGAGTGGGAGTCAAATGAAAGTAATCCCAGGGACTATGATCACACACTGGTGGCTGATCCCTCCCAGGCCAACATGGACGGTTCAAGGGCTCACGAGTACCAGGTGAACATGATGATGACATGATAAATGCACCATCTGACTACCAATCCTCCAAACTGTGCCAACGAACAGATGACCCCATGATTTCTAGTAGGGGGATCTGTTTTGCAGCATAGTTTGGAGGATCAGTAGCCCTCAAATTCAGCAGCAAATGATGGACTCCTTAGAGGGTCCAAGATTTTGTTGGCAAAATGGAGGCCAGAGATTCACCCAAACTGTGCCAGGAAATGGACTCCCACAGTATAGGTGTTGTTATTTGATACAGTTTGGAGGGAATGTGGTCACCACTTTCCCAACATTACAAAGCCACTTATGGGGTTACGCTCTTGTTGGTTTATAAAAGAAAAGCTTGGGGTTTAAACTGCAGTGATTGGTCAGTCTCTGAGCAACAGTCAGTACATGAGAAATGGCTGAATACAGAATTACTTCTTGTAAATAATTTATTGTGGTTAATATAAATTCTGTCTACATATACCCTTTTCATATATCTGTGCATGTCATCTGTTTCCTCTTGTACTGGTTTGTTGCACTGACATTAATATCTAACTTTACTTATGTCACAGTTTCTGTCTTTCTGACTCTTGCACCGTTACTTATCTTGTACTATACTATAACTTTACTCTTGTAATTTCTGGGAAATGGCACAATAACTTTTGTATTTCATCAATTCTTAAAATATTTTGGTATGATTTGTACTCTTATATTTTTATCCTGACAAAAATGTACCTGCTCCCTCATTTAATTTCTTAGCATGTCTGGTAAATGTAATGCAATCCATGATGAATTACACCAAAACTTAATTGGTATGTACTTATCTTTTACTTATTAAGGGACCCCATGATGTTGTCAGAAAATTGGAAGTTAATAAGTCCTTGAAATATAGCCATAAAACACCATCTCTATTCAATGAGCTTATTTCGTGGCATAGTCAGGAGGAATCAGAAGCCACCAAGTCTCATACATGATAACAGGGTCCTTGACACTTTAATATGGAAAATGTGTACCTAAGGTCATATTACTTAGCAGGGAATCGGTGCATTTTTGCCAGGATATGAAGAAGCACTATAGTGTATCACCAGTCAAACTTTGATGGTGCTGGACAATTATCAATGGGTGTTGGTACAGTAGCTTCAGTTAATCTTTAGAAGGTAAAGTATTCACATTTCTTAAAAGAATTAAATAAGTCATATAGAAGTGTCACGTTTCAGACACGACTTTGGTGCAAGTACCGTAATCATAGCAGGGGTAATGATAATAATAATAATAATAATAATAATGTGGTGGCACCTGAGCACCAGTTCTTCAGGTGAATCCAGGAGCACACAAAACACAAGTATAAGTAATGTTACAGTTTATACACCTCATTTATAGTGTTAATAGCGGTATACTATGTCTGAGAAAACAAGAAATTCTTAAGATGAGGTTTGCTGCTTTACTAGTTTACTAGTTTTTTGCAGTACCTAAAAATGCAATAATCAATAATAGTGAATGATGGTAAAACCTTTTGTTATTTACAGCCAATGATTACTTATGATTTTACATTAAAAGTGATAATCAATTTTACAGTACAATATGTTTGCAGTTAGCAGATATTTGTACAGTATAATTAAATTTCTTAAATGACATATTCCAGCTTGTTAAACAACTTTACAAGTCTGAGTAATAGCTTTAGCTAGTCAGATGTGGCCAGTGTAACCAACCTTATTATAAACTGTAATAACTAACTGTAATTCATATGACAATAAAATATTTGAATATGAATCTTCACCAACACTTTTCTTAAATACCATACTGTACTAACAAACTGTATCTCATATGAAGATATGATATAATAATCTGAAACTTCACTAATACATTTCTTTGGTCCACTTCACAGAAGCTCGCTGAACTTGAAGAGGAGATGATGCGCCATGACAAGGACATGTTGCGGCGTGTTGGCCACCTCCCAGCAGCTAAGAGTGACCCCCCTCCATCCACCCACCAGCACCTCCCCATCCAGGAGTTTTACACAGCACCGGCCTACGAGTCGACCCCCCCAGTGAGCCTAAACGAGGCCGGATTCAAGATGGAGGACGAGGGGATGGTGGGGTACAGAACAGTAGAAGATCAGATGACAGACAGCACCCCATCTCCTTCCCAGTATACCTCCCCTCATCCCCACACCTTCTCGCACCATCCATTTGCACGCTCCAATTCCCAGTCTGCCATGGATACCTCCTCTTCCTCCCCAGCTCCTCCCCATGCTCCCCTACAGGCTGCCCGGTCCTCCCCAGCCTCCGGCCCTGAGCCCCTGCCCAGGCGAAGGAAGGTCCCACCCCCAGCCCCCAACAAGACAACCGACCTCAACACTGCAGAGCGAAGGGAGGCTATGAGGTCGGTTCTCAATATCATTTTTTCTCGTTTCCCCTCGTCTATTAGTTACTTTTACCGGCATTAGACGTTAACTCATGGATAATGGATGTTGTTTTGCTATATTATAAATCAAGTATGAGGCGAGTTTTTGTAAACGGTTTTTACTCCCTCAGGAACTTAATAGTTTCACTTAAGGCCAGACTACCACCTACTTTGTGTTTGATCTTGTGTGCATCATTATAATTCTTATTTATATATATACCCAATATATCTAAGTATCTTATCTTTATACACATTCTTCTCCTTCCTTCCTTCCTTTCCCTCTTGTCTCCTTTACTTGTTCTGCCATTCCCTTCCCACCTCCTATATTCTTCCCTTTACAGTTCTACCCTCCCCAGCTTTAATATTTACCCTTTTATAGAGTCTTTCTGTTGTTACATTTTTAATCATTTAGTGTTAGTCCAAAAACAGTATTATCTAAAACATAAGCTATTGTTCATGGCTTGATATAAATAGTGTGTAACCTTGGGACATCATAAGTGCTTCTATGACTAGAAAAATATTTTGGCATGTTTCAGAAAAGGGCAAAACTCACCATCACTCTCAGGATTAATATAATTGTATTGCTTCTTTATTATAATTTTTCACTCCCATTTCATGGCAGAGTGAGCCGCATGACCTCAAATGAACCACAGAGAAGTGAACAGCAGATTGAGAGTGTGGAACAAACAGCAACCTCAGGACATCAGATGACCAAGCAAACCCTCCTAGCTCTCTCTGCCATCCCCAAACCCAAACTGACTGACAACGAGAGCTGGATCACAAAGAAAAAGGCAGAGACACAGAAGAGAGATATCAACAAACATTGGCTGCTTCAGGTCAGTTGTGGGAATGTTGTTAATGATGGCTAAGTACTGTATTGTACTGTACCATAGCAAAAAGAATGTTTGGGGAAATAAGAACCTTAGTGTTGTACTGCTAAAAGGTTCCTAAACAGTGAACACAGTCCTGTCTGTACAATATCAGGGTAAAGTAGTATTTAATGATTATTCTTAGTAATCTATGATATTGGTAGACCCCAGGAATGTTACAATGCTTCACACTCGTTTTTTAGTGATGCTAGTAATAATTAGAGTACTAAAACTGAATTAAATTTTTTCATAATGTATTTTGTAAATGTGAAATTAGTTATAGAAAGTAACAGAGTTAAAACTACCAATACTACTACAATGCAACTCATTTAACAGGAGGCAGAACAGCGACGACTGGAGCAACAAGACAGAATATCCCGACAGAAGTACACCTCAGCAGCCCCACCACCACAGCCGTCCTCCCCACAGACCATACCTTCCCCATCCCTACATCCCCCCCCCAGCAAGCTGTCCTCATCCCCTCTTCAAAGCAACCCCATCTACCCTCCCCAGGCCACTACCCCAGTGTACTCCAGCTACCCACAGGCACTCAAGACACCTTCCCCAGTCCACAGTAACAGCAGTAGCATTGTCAACAGTAGCAGTAGTAACAATAACAATAGCTGGAGAAACCAAGCCACCACCTACCAGCCACACATACCAACTCCGGCCCCAACCAGCGACAAGGCTCTGCCAGACTCCATCATTCACAACCTCACACAGAGAGTCAACAACAAGAACAAGAATGCATACAACAACTCGGGCGGGAGGTGAGTTATGTTTTTATTTGTAGGCTGTCAAATAATATTGTATATATCATTGGTAGGATACTTGTGTATTGGATATACAATAAACCCTTGTTCGAGTACAAATAAATGCTCATATCCACAATCTCATTTTGCACTCTGCCACACATAATAGGAACCACTACTATTTTCCCAGCCATTTATCACCCATTACCATACAGATTAAAGTGATCAACAGAGCCTATGTTAATGAGGAGTGTTATATACGGTGTGTTAGCCTTATATTGAGGGCCTAGTGTAGAAGAAGAGTCAGAAACCTCTTGTTTTGCTGACAAAAGACTTACGCCTTAATCTTTTGGCTAGTTGATTATTTTTGTGGGTTAATTTAAGTATCAAATTTCTTCAGCACATTTCAGTGCTACAGGTGTCCTCTCCTGCCAAATAAAATTACTAGGAGCTAGTTCTATCGGATGGATACCTGTCCAGGATGCAGCATAGCACCCCAATCTATTAAACACATTATGGGAGACTGCAATGCACACCACCACACTTGCCAACAACACAACATACACTCTATGAGGGCACTGTGGGAAAGCCCTGTTCAGGCCATGGCCTTCCTCACTGGATTAGGGCTGCTCGGCCAGGCAGCATGAGGAACTTCAAGAATGACAACTAGGAGCTAGTCAGAAAAAATGCAGGACAGCCATTGTTTAATGATTAATATGTTGAAATATTTTGCCTCAAAATGAGTCACTCTAATTACCAAATTTCTCACATTCAAACAAACCACTGGCCCAACCAATATATGGAATTAGAGAGATTCATGTGTAACTGCATCATTCAGGAGACCCTTGATAAAATGTTAATAAATATGTGTATCCACCACTTAATTTTACACAAGGTCTCTAATCAAAGACCACCAAATGTTCCCCTGGGCTTCTGTTATTCATTACCATACAGACTAAGTGGTCTAATGGGCCTGTATTAAATGACAAGTGTTTAATATGTAAATGTAATATTTCCTACAGATTAAGCAGTAACAGCAACAGCAGCAGCAGCTACAGTAACCACCGAGATGATAACTACCACGACTACATGAATGCCGACGCACTCAGCAACACCACGGCGTCACCTCCTGGCCATTCTCCTCTCTACCAAGGACCTGGACAGCCTTCCCCACCCATCCCTCAGCCACAGGATCCCTCCTCCTCCCCACAGCAGGACCAGAGGCTATTGAGTGTCTCGGGGAAGAAGAAATGTTCACATTGCTCAGAGGAACTAGGTCAGTTTTTCCTTAAACTACTATGGGATGGATAGACAAGTCACCAGTAAAACCTTAGCAAATTTGGTGAAGTTGGTGATCTTCTGCCATGGCCAGCTCTTAAGAACCCTGTGATTGTGTATGGAATTGGAGGCTTCTGCTTCCTCCTGACTATGGCACGAAACACGCTCCTTCCATATAGGTGGTGTTTCATGGCAATATTTGAAGGACTCATTTATCTCCAATTTTCTGACTACATCACAGGGTCCCTTAACCACTAGGCTGCGGGCATTATCTATCGTGGCAGCTGTGCTGTCAAATGATTACTTAACCCGCAGTGCTCCAGACTTGTTGCTAGCGTCGAAATTTCTCTACACTTGCGATTTAAGGGTTAAGGGAAGTTTTCATGTGGGAACAAGGCATCATTCCATATACCAAGGGAGCAGTTGCAAAACCTTATCAATGACAGCTCTATTTCAGATGGAGTGTAGTATCACTTTCTGTCAGGATGGCAACCTGCAATCATGATCATTAATAGCTTAAGGTGCCTGAAGGCTTAACAGCAAAAGTTTGTCAATAAATGGAGGTTATTTATGTGTACCTTACAGGACGAGGGGCAGCCATGATCATTGAGAGTCTGAGGCTGTTCTATCACATCCCCTGCTTCAAATGTTGTGTTTGCGGCATCCAGCTTGGCAACGGGTCAGCCGGGGCAGATGTCAGGGTCCGTAATCACAAGCTGCACTGCCACAACTGTTACTCTAATGATGAGGGTGAGTCGTCATAGAAATACATATACTTTACAGTAATCCTTGTGTTCCACTGGTGTTATGGGTGTGTATTGCACACTTTGATATTAATCTGTCTACAGAAAACCCTCTTCCTACATTACACACCCATAACTTGGTGGACAGTGAGGGCTTACTGTACACAGATTCAAAGAAAACTATATACAGTAGGTTCGCCTATTGCACGCCTGTTTGGGCAACAGAGGCTCACTTAAAGAGAAAACTCTGTCTGAATAGAGGTTTATATGGGAAAAATTACTTATGGGCGGCCACTGCCTCACACTGACAATTTACAGAGATGTTATACGCCAATATCCAGGGTACAGTACAGTATTTGGTAATTATGATTTGATTATGAGTCAGAGTAGCAATGAATATTAGTTGTTAACAGTACAAAAGCACACTAGAATGATGGTAACCCTGGAAAGGCCTGGGCTAGAACTAGTGGATTGATTGTAGTAACACTGACTCTCTAGCCTGCGTGGGCTGGTGGGCAGAGCTTAGGTCACCCCATACTCCAGCCACCCCAACCTGTTCGTTGTTTGTTATTTGGACTTGACGCCTGTACCCTCCCCCTAAAAAAAAATGGCCCTGTTTTGTGGCTGGAGGGGGGGGGGGTAGTTCTCAATAAATTGGTTAAAACTGATGAACCCCCAGTATAAACCTTGCTTAATATATCTCCTCCACTTGGAAACATATCAATGGGATCCTAATGATAATGGTTCATATTATTTTTTCTGTATATTGGCAGGTATGAAATTCAGCAAAGTATAGCAGAGCAGAGGGAGTGACGGACGTGTCAAGATGTACGTTTCTGGTGCCAAAAGCAGAGTTGCAATGCTAATGTTATGTCCTATACAGAGTTTTTGTTTTGTGTGTATATTAACTATGTATGCATCTCCAGTGTATGAAATATATAAGTGGATATATATGTATTTTGTATATACTTATACATATACTAAGCCTATATGCATATGGTATATATATACATGTATATAAATATTGTAAATTTGTTTAATAACAACATATGTAACCCATGAAAGTGGTATAGATTTTTGTAGTTTATATAAAGGCTTAGTAGGATCTAGTAGATAGATCTTGTTCAAGTTTCATACAGATATTTTGATAATGCATAGCTAGTTATAGGCAGCTAGACCCTCTACTTAATACATGTATAAAAAACTGCACAATCAAATATGGTAAATACAAATAAGCAATAAATTATGGTATATAATGTATATATTAGTTTAGCCATTCTTCAGTCACTTTAATTAGGATATAAAAGATCAGGTGATTTATAATATATGATTAAATACTAGATTTCTCCATAAACACATTATGTATATTGATTCAATGTAATCTTGTAAGTAAAGAAAGTTTTATTCAATTATTGTTTTTATTTCCCATCATAAAGTGATATTATGCAGGCTAAAAAAAATACCATACACCCACATGGGTAATTAGGAGGGTTATTTATGAATGGAAAAGTTGGAAGTGATAGAGCCAGAAGTATAGTAATCAAATGGGGTGTAGATGAAGTAAATGAGAATGGTGAGTGCCTGATGGATGTGTGTGCAGAGATTGGGTTGGTTGTTCCTCTCAAACACCTTCAAGCACAAAAATGATCCACAAGTACACATGGAGAAGGAGAGACGAAAGAGAAGAACAAAATGAGTTTAATAGATTATATATTATAGCTGTAGATGAAAGGCTAAGAAAGGATGTGATGTATGCTAAAGTAGTGAGGAATGGTCCAATGCTCTGACCAATATGCTGGTGAGAATTAGGGTTCAAGCTAAGTGGGAACATGGCAGGAATGAAGAATAGAAGGGAAGTGGCAAGTGCGTGACTAAACAATGTAGGCTACAAGGTAAAATACAAAAGAAAGGTGGGTGAAGTACTAAGGGAGGCAAGGCTGAGGATGGGGGAGAATTTGGATGTTGATGTGCTTGAAACATTTAGGAGACTAGTAACTAAGACAGTAGTTGAAGTGGTTGGATACAATACAGAGAAGGGAAGAAAGAGTAAGAGTGCATGGTGGACAGATGAAGTAAGGGATGCAATAATAGAGAACAAGAGGAAGGCATATGGAAGAACATTTCGGAGGAAATGAAAGAGGAGTACACATCATGTAAGAAACAAGTCAAGAGGTTGGTGAGACAACAAAACGAGAGTAGAAGGGGAGAACAAGAGGCAGGTGGCAAGTGAAAGATTGAATGACATCGAGCACAGAGAGGAATATAAGAGGAGGGTGGGTGAGGTGCTGTGGTCTGCTTTGCCAGCCAAGTTTATTACACCGCCTACAGTATTGTTTCTGCTTATATTTGTGTAACTTCACTATGTCACCGCAAAAAAAGGCATATTATGTTTGTTTTGTGCCTTTGTGCACAAACACTACAATTAAAACGCCTGTAGTGCTTCCATTTTAGGGTAAAATACCCTAAACTAGGGTAATTAGACTTTTTAGGGTAGTGCCTTATTTGGGGTAATTTTAGGGTAATTCATTAGTTTAGGCAAAACATAGTTTATAAACATGTCGATCTATCGAAAATTAAGAATAGTACACAAAGCTATTGTAGACATGAACAAAAAAGTCGGAAGTTAATTAACATTGAGGTTACATGTTTACATTGCTTTGCATCAAGTTATCCTTAAGCCAGTGTATTGGGGGTTTAATTTGGGGCATAACCCAGCTACCGTAAGTGTATTTTCTTTCACTGAAGAAAATGAAGATCTTAACATATTCAATCTTTTATAGTTTGTCTTATACATGTACCTAAATGACTATTTGTAATAATGCATTACATTATTCTAAGTTACGATGTTGCCAACTTTTTAGGGTAATACTTAGTAATTTAGGGTAAAACTGGCTCGAATCTAGGGTAATATTTTCGGAGCTCATGGAAGCCCAGCAGAATAAAAATATTTAACAGTGCCAAGAGACACGAAGAAACGAAAGCGGTGGTGGCTCTTTGCAAGGCGTGACTTCCCAATGTATCTCATTTTACCAATTTTTCTATTAGTTGTTCTATTTGTCTACATGTTATTACAGGTTAATTTGAACTATGTATGAGAAGTTATACTGATGAAAGTAATCACACACTAGCTGTCATGATGTTCTACAATCATGAACCACTTATCCATGTTTATCCACTTCTTCCTTATAGATTACAATGTATATAATCACAAACATAATAGTTACCTACCCAATCACTTGAAGGAGGATTGCTGGCCATCTTGTAGTAGTAGAGGTTATAATACACGTTGATATTTCCGTAATAAGGTTAAAAGGTTTGCTAGTGTCCCAGTCGAAAGCAATACAATGTTGTCTGTGATTCTGTGAGACTGTGATAGTTAATGACGTCACAACTGAAAATTCAACCTCACACTCGTACAGAATGAGGTTGGTAAATTTCCATTCTATCGTTACCTCAAGTTGAGTAAAGAGGTGTAATAACCACAATACACTAACAATACCCACACTCGATGTTGTCAGTGTGTCAGAAATATGTCTCTGACGATAATTCACTCGGGTTCTTTAACACTACACTTACGGCAATGAAGGAAACAAAATTATGAAGCTATTTACTTACACGTAGGATACTTAATTATTGCACTAAAAAAAGTCAGATGCGATTTTCTGACGAGCATCACACTTAATTATAACACTCGAACACCATTAACTAGTCAGTATACAAAGAAATTTTTTACCAGGCAGGTATGTAATATCCACCACGCCCAGCTGTCACTGTTAAATGAATCAAAGATATTCCATAGTTCCAAACTCCAGGTAGGTGAATCCCCGCAATCGAATCCACGAAATGAATCCTCGGTACTGAATCGAGAACACAATTCAGGTACTGAACCTCCAAGAAGTTCATTCATCTCTTGCCCCCTCCATGACTTCATAGCTACATATTTTGATGGAAATCGATCATAAATGGGGAAGAATAACGACTGCTAGGCCAGAAAGACCATGTATACTGGGGGCAATAGTTTTGTCCTGATCCGAGGCACAATATGAAGCTACCAACCTCTTATCCCACTCCTCCCGAATCACTTCAACTGGTGGAGATGCTTATGATAAGGACAGAATTATTGACACGTAGAGTACTGTACCAAAGGCAGACATATTAAAGGTACAATTTAGTACCGTAATGTAGTACAGAACTGTACATGAAAATGTTAAAAAAGGATGGCTACTGGGGATGAAGCAAGAACATAATCAAGAAGGGTATAGAATAGACATTAATAATTATTAGAAGAGAATAAGGATACAGATTACAGAACACAATGTCATGAAAGTGGAATATGGTGAGGAGAGCTCACTTTACTACACCACATAGCAGAGAAGGGATAGCTGGAGATAGGAAGGGAGGTTCTCGGGTCCAAAGGGGCGCCAAAACCTTTTACAATAACATATAGTTTTGCTAACATCCTTGCAGGCAACCACCCCTCAAAGGTGATAGCAGTAGTGTTTTCACCTCATACTGTAGGCTACACCAGTCTATGTTTTGAGTTCGCTTATACAGTACTGTACTTGAAGAAGGTTAATAATGCAACCTCAAAACATAAAATCTTTATTTAGTCCTTTTCATCTGTCAACAATAACTTCACATTTAAGAATCACTATTAATAATATTCCATGCCATTCCACTCATTCGTGACAGAATAAAAGAAGTGGGTCCTGTTTCAACATGTTCTTGCATAAGTTATAGGCAACTTTCCACTTTGCCATTCACAAACTTCGCCCCTATATGACTTCTCCACTCATTCCTAAGTTAGGAAAACTTAAATTCTTGCATAAATAATAATACAGAAATAAAATCAGTCCTATATACAGGGTCAGCAGGGTTTCTTCATAAATACTTTTCTCTATTCTCTGACAAGGCTTTGGTGCGATGGAGGCAAGTGAACAGAACTAAGAGTCAAGGTAGGACTGTACTGTACTTGTCTCCTTCCTCAGCTACAACATAGACCCCATTGGAAGTCTTTAGTTCATTTAAATACAACTGTGATCCAAACACTACAAAATGAAGAGTGGCACCCAAACAAACAGCTCTATATCAAATGAACTTGCATAACAGACAGTCATTATAGCCGATTTTAACTTTATTGTAAAACATGACCCATTAAAATGAAACCCCAGTTGACCTACAGTAGCCAATAGTTGCGTCAGATAAAGTGAGTAATGTACAGTCAGGGAAATAATGTACAGAGACCCAAACCTACAATGGAAAAGAAATTGAGCAATGATTTTTTCCTGTGTTGTTGTTGATGTTATTTTTCAGGATGTCTGACTGAACAGCCCAGAGTCCGTATTGAAGACTAGGTTTTCCCACTGGACCCCACATGGCTATGGTGTGTTGTTCGCATCTGTGTCTGTGTACAGTAT
Source organism: Petrolisthes cinctipes (assembly GCA_033782935.1). Taxonomy (NCBI): domain Eukaryota; kingdom Metazoa; phylum Arthropoda; class Malacostraca; order Decapoda; family Porcellanidae; genus Petrolisthes; species Petrolisthes cinctipes. The sequence continues at coordinate 79,569 of JAWQEG010004351.1, forward strand.
ATTTCATAATGTGGTTCACTGTGTAGGATGTTGTGTTGCATTCTGGACAGTCATCTAAGAAGTCTCATCCAGCCTCTGATAGGTCAGAAGGGCTAAGTTGTGCCCACACCTTAGTCCTCACAAGGAAGGGAGGACTCGGAAGGCAATGCAAATAATTTCCAGAGTTTACATGTCAGCTGGATCCTGTATTATGTATTTCATGTCATCACTCATTGGGCCTTGTACAAGAAAACTCATGGGATGGGAGATTGATAATGCCTGGTACAATTCCTGCACACATTTTTAGTGAAGTCATCATACCAGTCCTTGTGGTTGCTTTGCTCATCACATTACTTGAACACAACCTGAGGTGCTTGGACCCACTAAGACTGTATGAACCAAGGCATCAACACTGACTTCATAACAACTTGATTTACACTACTATATATGGACATTTCTGTGCTTTGTATTGGTTCTGTAATTTCACTGACTGTACAATTACAAAGCAACTTGAGTTGGTGCTGAGAGACATGCACACTGTTACCCCTGATCAAGCCCTAAACTGTAAAGTACACCCGTCAAGATGACATACAGTATTACTTGAGATGCTGCACAAGTGTACATGCTAACAGGATTAACTCATAAGGAGATGAATTCTCATGTGGTAAACCTGAGGGACTGCTAAATCCTCAAAACTATTCCAGAAAACAGGCTACATCAATACTGTATATGAATTGGGTACCTGTTTCATAGCACAGTTTAGAGGAATCAGTAGCACTCCGGTTTAACCACAAGAAAAAAGTATCCCCTTAAACAGCGACTCATTTGAATTTTTCTTATTGACTAAAACTAGACATATCTTCAAGTTGTCCGGAGGATTAAAAAAATATCTCTCATAAGACAGTGATATAATGTTGGCAAAATTGATGCAACTGATTCCTCAAACTAATTATCCAAGAAACAGGCTAACCATAATGTAGTTGATTTGGTCGGTTTCCTTGCATAGTTTTGAGAAATTGGCAGCCTACAATGAACCAAAAATATATTACCCCCTTAATAGAAGAAGACTCACTTGTCAGTAAATTGGAAGGCTATTGATTCCTCCAAACTGTGTCAGGAAACAGATCCCCTATTAGTAACACTTGAGGTTGTCTGTTTTGTGGCATAGTTTGGAGGAACAAATTAATAGCCCTCAAATTCACCAACAAGAGACTCTCCTATTAACTCATAAACAAAACTTGTGTCATATATAATATACTTTGAAATGCCAGAGAATTTATAAGAAAACCCCCATAGTACAGTACTGTACAAGGATTGAGGGACCTGTACTGTTGTCAGAGATTGGTGGCTACTGATTCTTACAAACTGTGCCAAAAAACATGCTGCTTCAGTGTAACCTTAGACTGTTTGTTTCTTAACACAGTTTGGGGAATTCAGTAACTTTAAATTTCCCAACTTGATCACAGGTCCCTAAATGGGCAATGTGTGTTTAGCAAATAATTTTTCTTTACAATCTTCCAGCTGGAAACAGTAGAATTATTTTCTTCACAATATTTCATCTGGGTTGATTTTCTGTACATTAATTCAGACGACCACAATAATCTGCTTGATCATTAATTAAGAATAAATTTAAAAATACAGTACAATATACTGTATAAGGTGTATTTCATGAAGAATGATGTATGTATGTAAGGTGTTGTTACAGTGTGTATGAAGGGTATTCCACAGCACTGTACTCTTCCACAATACATCATAAAGTAATTAACAAACTGGAAAACATTAATTAAACTCTTACCAATCAACAGTTCTATCATGATAAAATTTTCAGCACAAGAATAGAACATTAGCTTATTATGATCTGTAAGTTCTGCATTGAGAAGTACATTATATTGTAATTAATGCTAGAAAAATGGACTTTTTTTTGATAACCACAAAAATAGCTATCACTTCCCCCTTGTTATGATGTGTAAATATATATAAAAATTTCCTCTATTAACATTACGGCTCTTTACAAAATAACTCTTACGCACCGATGCTCCTGTTACAGTACAGTACTTGAATAATGAGTGGCCTAACAATGTTCATCGATTAGCTTATACAATTTTTTTCCATGTTCACTGCCTAAGTAGCTTGGCTCAGTTTCTATAGTTTGTGAGATGAACTAGGTTGCAACAGTTCACTTATAGCAGGGCTAGTTTAAGTTAGGGGGAGAGATATAGGGGATATGTTGGCTTGGAAAGGAATAAATGAGTGAGTGAAAAGTAGTGACAGAGGCAAAGTAGTAGTTATAAGGAGAAAAAGGATATACTTGTATAGAGATTTTTGTTTTTGTTTTGTTTTTTAATTCTCAAATGTGCAAACTGGAGGAGGTAAAGAAATTCATATACTGAGAAGGAGAGAATAATACAATGAAAAAATGTGTATACTAACAGAGAAGATGTGCAAAAATATGTCTTGGAAAAAAAAAAGTAAAGATCTTGAAATGTTTTAACAAGTGATGAGGGAATTGGCAAGGAAAATAAATACTGTATGTGAAATTACATACTACCAGAGTGCATATCAAAAAAGGAAGGTACACCACAAAACTTACATATAAACCAATATCAAGCAGAAGAGAGGACAAGTGAAACAGGACTGTAGGGAGAGTAGACAAGAATCAAGTGAGAGAATTATTTTATCAAAGTTGTCTGGAGTGAAAGTGGTGAGTGGATACAAAGGTAAAGGCACCAAACAGAGGGAGAGAGAGGAAACAGAAGGACCATAGACAGTGCCAGAGATTAGAATGGAAGTGAAAGATCAAAGAACAAATGTGACAGCAGGGTGGGACAGGTCAGAAGGAAAGGAGAGATGGAGAGGAGAGAAGAAATTGAAAAACAGAAATTGTTAGAAGGAAGTGGTGGAAAAAATTCTGGATAAGACAGGAGAAAAAAATATAAAATGGGAAATAGGGTACTGAAAGTGTGACAAGGAAGAGAGAGAGAGAGAGAGAGGAAATGTATACAGTACTGTATAAAATATTATTGAAGACTGAGAGACAGGCAGAAAGTTAGCACAAACAGCTGACACAGGAAGCATAAGACAACGAATGTGAGGAAGAATGATTGCTGAGAAACAGGCATAAAAAGTAACGAAGAGTGAGTTATGACACAGGCTGAAATGAGGGAAAAGTGAGAAGTGAGAAACAGACAGAAAGTAAGGAAGCATGATAGATAAACATGCTGAAATGAAGGAAGAGTGAATGAAGATAAGAAAGAAGAGAGGAAGAAATTCTGGGAGGAAAGAAGGAAGTAAAAGAAGAGAGACAGGAGAAAAGAAGAGAGAGTGAGAAGTGATGTGAGAAAAGAAGGAAGTGAAAGAAGTGAAGAGAAAAGAAGGAAGAGGGAAAGACGCATGTGGAGTAGGCAAGGGGGAGGCTGAACGGAACAGTGGGCAGGAAAGCAGAACACAAAGAGGGCAAGCAGGGAGCAGAGGCAGCCAGGTCAGAGGGAGGCATGTAGGCAGGCAGAAAGAAGAAGGCAGGAGGAGAGAGGGGGATTTAGGGAGGAGGGCAGTTGAAGTCCCACCACACGGCCGGGGCAAATATTATAAGGCGATGATTCTTACACTTAAAGTCACCTGAGTTTAGTCATGACCCCGGCGTGAGACCCAAGACAGACAGCAGCAGCAACAACAAAAATATGAAAAGTCGAGCTACGTCACCTGGTCCGTTCCCTGCCCAGCCAATGAGTTTATTTATATGTATAAGCTTCTACGGTCATTGGTGGCAGCTGCATCCCTGTATTTCTCTTTATTCTCTCTTTCTCGTTTTCACCCGACTGTCCTGTGCCTCGTCTTTCTCTTCCCCTGCCTGCATCTCGTCTACCCAAATCCTTGCTTCTTGTTCGATATATTCCCGTCTCTCTACCACCTCTCCCTCCCCTGCCTCTCATCACTTCTTGTAACTGTTTTCCTGATATTCATCTACCTGCCACCCATAATTTTCCATCAAAAAATCTATTACAGTACAGTATCGGATCTCAAACTTAATTAACATTCAACTGGTTGACTACAACTCCTTTGATGTCTTTACTTCCTAAACATTTATTTTTTCTCAAAATTGAACTAACTGTAGTAGTGTCTTCAGAGTTTTGAGTTATAAAAATGATTATCTTGAAAAATAATAATTACTCTTATAAACAATGGGGGTGAGCACACTTGCAGTCTTATAGCATGGTTGGGATTTTGGACTGGCCCTGAGGCAGTTGATGGTTAAGGGAGTACTGTACTGTAGTGTAGGCTACTGTGGAAAATTAGAAGGCTACTTAATCCTCACAATTATGCCAGGAAATACAATCCCTTCATATGAGACTATTCAGTTCAATGATGCAAAGACTGGGACCCAGCCATAAGGGGCATTTGGTACCAAGACGGTTCAAGGAAATGAAGAAATAAAAGAGGAACTATGGGATGTGTTTTACCAGGTTTTGGAAGGTTAATTAAGCTCCTATTTCCGCACAACAGATTACTTCCCTTAATCAACTGGATGTACAGTAATCTTTTCTTGTTATATTTTATGTTCAACTGGTTAGGACTATAATGCATAACTAGGAATCACAAAATCAGTAAGATTGACAACTGAGATGAAAGAAAAAACTTCCTACAGCACCAGATGCCATATAAACAGTACTGCACTGTGTATATATATAAATACCCCATTGACTATGGTGACTGGAAACATCTCACACTGGCCTTGCCCACACCAAGCAATTATTTTATTCACCAAAAGACTAAGTTAATTACACATGAGGCGAAACTCTCTTGTTGGTGAACTGGAGAGTTATTGATTCCTCCAAAATATGCCAGGAATCAAAAGGGCCTCAATATTGCTTATGGGGCATCTGCTTTGTCGCAAAGTTTCGAGGAATCAGCAACCCTCCAACTTACCACCAAGAAAGTATCCCCTTAATCCCCTTAAGTCTGGTGACTCCATTTGAATTAGTTTAGTTTAGCAAATACGAGTCAATTTAAGTTGCCATGGAGAGGTTCCCGGCCAACCACAAGGGGATATTTATCATTCCAAACCCAAACTGCCGGTCGGTAATGATTCTTCTTTGATGCAACTAAAAATCTTCATTGACAGTATATATTGCTTGCTATATTACATCTGAGGGTAGGATGGGCGGGCTGGTTTATGTATGATTGGGATGGGAGGGAGGTTGCGGATACAAAAATAGCTCTTCGTGGACTTTGTTTTTTCCCCTCTCAGGCTCGATACTATGCAAAACAATACCATTAGAGAATGTACAAAACAAAGCCAGTAAATAGTTGAATGATTTTTTTCAAGTAGTATTTTCTTTAAACAAATAATCTAGAGGGGAATCAGTTTTTTTTTTTTTTCTGCATCCAAACACATACAGTTACAAGTTAAAAATGTCTGTAGTAACACCAAATTGAACTAGCCACGTACTACACTAAACTAGCCCTCGTGTGAACTCTACATGGCAGGTATCTCATTTTCTTATCATGATAACAACATCTATGGTAATAACTCTTGGGTGTCCTTGCTCCAATGTTAGCAAATGTTCTTCTTAAAAAATGTATAATGGAAAAAAAACCAGGGTTATAAAACCAGCTGCCAATATTTACAGAGTGACTAAGTTAAATTTAAAGGAATTCCAACAAGCATTACACACCCAGAAAAGGTTGAAGATAAAGCAATACATATTTACAGTAGGAAATTATATAAGGATAATTTTCAGGACCAAATAAGATAAACATAATAATCTTAAACCACTTTGTATATATTACAATTTATAAGCTCCCTGCATCCTTATAATTAAATCTACATAACATGGTCTTCCTTGTATTCTGCAAAAATATAAAGAATAACTTCCTGTCAAAATAAGAAAGCTTGGCAAAATAAGGTCGTATGTAAAGGAAGTGGTGGGCCGGGAGAAGAGACGATGCAAGGCTGGGACAATGATGCCATAAACTGTATGTGGAGTCCTCCTGCTGATCATCGTCCCTGGGCCCATCACTTCCCCGCCATATGGCCCCAAGAATCGTAAGTAACTTGTTGGATGAGCAAGGCTGCTGACTGACCCAGTGTATGGGTTTGTACTGGGGTGTAGCATTAATATTTTTTGGCTGAGGACCTACAAGCCACTCGACCCCTGTGTTGTGATAGTCTGACTAACACTAAAAATAATCTATTCTCTTCACTCTTTATTATTGGTTTAATCTTTGATAAGACTGTAATAAAAATATGACTTTGGTGATATCAACAACACTTTGGTTAACAAACAAGTCAGATTCAACAGAAATACGGCTTTATCATCACCCACCACCTACACCCAAGCGAGTTGTCCCCTCCCCTTCCCCTCACCTGGACTGCAAGTACACACAAACATGCTTCCTCCCACTCAGTCCTTTGAACTGCCACCCTGCCACAGAGTCGTCATCATCACATAAACAAACAGACTTTAATAAAAACAATTTTTATTCTTACAAATTTCTGACAAAACATGGTTGGTATAAACACAACTAAAGTACTGCAATAGGTTAAACTACTGTACCAACTTGAAAGGAATAAAAATATGAAGAGGATTTTTCTCATTCTGTTGAAGCCTGGGTGGCAGATGTTATGATTCATGGGGGGAGATGTGGAGAGGGAAAATGGATAGGGTAGCTGAGGGGATGGAAATAGAGACTGAGGGTCAAAACCAAAGGACTGACAAAATACTGTCAAAGGTGTGTATCCCATTCTGGCTATATCTTTCTATCTAACTCAATGATTGGCCTTCTCTAAGGTGATACTCTCTTGGGGTCAGATTAGAAGGATACCAATTTCCACAAACTATGCCATCGAAACAGGTCGCCTTCTTGTAAAGTGAGGTGATCTGTATGCTGGCATAGTTTGGAAAATCCATAGCTCCTCAATTTAACCACAAGAGTGTACAATATCTCCTTAAAAGTAGCTATGGACACCAAAAACCCAATTGCAGTTACTCTATATGATGATGATGTTTTGGATGTTTAAAATCATGGCTGAAATGACCAGGAATAGGGCTGTGAGGAGCATGAGGGTAGGGGAGAGGAGAGGGGAGGGGAGGGGACAGAGCCCGAGGATGCTACACCACTGGGAGGGGAGGGGGGACGCGTGTTTACTAAGGTCCCCTGGGGGAAGACGTTTGGAATGGGCACAATTCATTTGCTAGTGACTGCTTCTGTTAACTTCTCTTTATATATACTCAAATAAAATTCACATTATCCCTTCTTGCTCTCTCTCTCTCTCTCTCTCTCACTTTCTCTCTCTCTCTCACTCTCTCTAAGATTAACCTTATTCAATAGCCCTGGGAGATGTGTCTGAGCAGCTCTGTCAAGCCCTGTGGAGTCAGCATTAGGGAAGGTGATCATCAAGCAGTTACCACCACTTACTGTATCTTCAATTATAACCATCACTGCCATCACCATTTAATATATCTATTCTAAACTGTAGCACAGTCAACATCAGTCAACGTAATCATAGTTGAATCTTTTGAACCGTCCATCAATCTATTTCATCACCATTATAAATTCTCAATCACAGGTATTACTACCTTAGTACTGCACTCCTTCAACATGAATCACTGATGAAAGTATTTCTGTTTCTTCATTTTCATCAGAATGTACCTTAGAATTTCAGATACTGGTATATCATCACAATATGCCATCTCCACATTAGCCTTGGCCTGGAGTGAGGGAAGGTAGGAAAGATAGAGAGGTAAGGGAAGAATAGGGGGCAAGGATGAAGAGTAAAGGAAGACAAACAACACACGATAATTGAGTCTCGATAACATACTGTAATTAAAGTTACTACCGTATAAATGTTGATGGAAATGCTAGAGCCTGGGCATTGTATATGACTGGTGAGAACAGCTCAAAGTGTTAGGATGCAAGGGGATGTCAGAGAAGTGAAAGAAGATGGGAAAGGGGAAGGGAGGAGAGAGGTAAAAACAGGAAGGGAAGTGTCTGAGAAGTAATGAGAGAGAAACCAGAAGTAAATTCCACCTGAGCTAAGCCATATTGGTCTTGTAGCCCATATTGAAATGATTCTAGCCCTCCCTAGTTTGTGTAGAAATCAATTCCATTCAATGATGCAAAAAACTGGTACCAGACCATATTGAGCATTTGGTACCAAGAGAAAATAAGGAAACAGATATAGAACAGGAACAGGCCCATGGAATGGAATAAGAGCATAAAAATGATGTGAGGATACACATACTGTACTGGTTTGTGTACAATGATTAACCTCAAACCCTGGCTCTCTATCGGCACAAGGTGAGGATATTACCATTGCACTGTCCTGGTGTCTGGTTAAGGGGAGCAGTAAGGGAACAGGGGAAGGTTAAGGTGTTAACACTTACATCCTGCCACTGACCCCTACATTTGACAGAGCTGCTCAGTGGTAGGTCTATTGTAAACACTTAAAACTAAGGCTTTCCTTATAAACTACATCTTTTTCCCTACGGTTTCTTAAATCTACATTCGTTTGCACAAAATTCACAGTGAAGAAAGTGTACTGAAAGAATAGAAAGGAAGAGAAACTTTCACAAAACACAACGCCACAGATTTTGAATAACACATCTTTTTTGTATTTTCTTACTTTGGAAGTGCCTTAACCCTAGAAGGTGCTGCGGCCGCGGGTTAGCCACCACCGCTGCTAATGTGGCCGCTACACCGTCAGGACCTAAACTAAGCCAGTGAGTCTAGTGCCTCACATGTGTCGGGCAGGAATGGGGCTGCTGGCCACTGGCTGCCTGGCACCCATACCCTCGCTGCCCCTGTGTGTGGGCCTGCCCATGTGCTTGGAGGTGCCTGGGCCAAGACTTGCTTGTTGGCCTGCAAGTGTGGCCTCCACTCCATACATCATTAAATTCATCTTCATTGTGATGATGCACTGGGACTTTAGTGTTCAGTTCACATTGAAGTTGCTATGTACATCTGTGCATCTTTATTTCTCAGTCAGTTAGATGACACATAAAAAAATGGTCTAGCAATCTTTTGAAATGTACTGTACATGTTTGTTTCGTTACACTTATGTACACACTGGTGTGTCAGGTATATGTAATCCTTATTAAAATAAGCCTTGTTATCAAAATAAACCTATATTCTTTCAACAGTCTCAATAGGTTATTTATAACATCATCTAAGCTGTACAGTACACTATTCACTCAACCCTTTACTGTAAAACACTAGCAAGAGTTCACTCTCGACTGATCACACTAACACTAATCATTAGAATACAGCTTTTCAATGTTCTTTTTCTTGCCCACCAGTTAAAGCTTGCACAGAACTCCTCTCTCTCTCTCTCTCTCTCTCTTGTGGCCAGTGGTGTGGTGTGCCCGAGAGCGCGCGCGAGTGTGTGTGTGTGTGGCCCAGGGTGGGTGGGGTGAGCGTGGTAGCGGGTTAGGAACATCTCCACATTCCACCGCTCCTGCCGCCCCTCCCTCCCTCTCCACCTGCCACACTATACCTGCCCCACCTTCACCTCCAGGTCTTGCTTGGTTGGTGACCACAATGCCGGCAAACACAACCGCAATTGCAGTTTGTCACAGCGATGAGACCCACTGTGCTCACTGACTCCATTTTCTCTTGCATGTCTTGTGTTAATTATCACCACAATGACTGACTGAAAGATTCTCCTATTTAATAATTTTTTACGTAAATCATACACCCACATTTACACACACCTCATTATATTTCTATGCTGTACTTTATCACATCCATTTGCTATTATACTTGCACCTTTGGTTTTAAAAATTAAATCCCACATACTGTACAGTATCTCTCTTCACTTCTATTAGGATTTCATTCACATATCAAATCTGAATAGGGGTAAAGTTTAACAGGTTTCTTGCATAATTTACTCCTTCAGTCAAAGAGGAACACCTCATAAGCAGGTCTCAATGTGTGACAAACTCAAAACGCATTACTAGCTGTGTGCATACACCATATGAAACCTTTTCTCATTGTATCAGATGAAATTAAATCTTATACATTTTACATCCATCACAAATTTTACTTGTTTGCATAATGAACCCATGTTATAGTAACAAAGATCTACAAATTCTTTAAACCTTCACAATAGGAAGAACACAATACAAATGTTTAAATCAACTATAAACTCAAATTAAAACAAAGTGTCAGAGTCTCTCAAAGTTCAAACAAAGGGGATATAAAGATCACTGCTTCTGCATTCTATTATGCAACAAAACTTCAACTTACACCATCATTATGCACTTTTACACCAAAATAACACATGTGAAGTTGCAAGAAAAAATGAATTGAAGCAATACTGTTTATGATTCCTCACACGTCAAGACTCGATAAGGTAACTGCAGGAAACCTTTCGAAAACCTAACACTAGTAACAGCACCCTGTCAGACCTTCACATGTTTAACTCTGAGGTACACAACTTGGCAGAGAGGCACAGTGAATATCTGGTCCTTGAATTGCCTAGTTTATGTACACACCCAAGGAACTGGAGTAAAATCTTCCTGGGTGAGTTCTATATTACATCTCAAAGTGAGATGTAACATGTTGTCTCAGCATGGTATGAAGGAAATACTTAAAACAATGTGTCAATCCAATATAAAGATTCTGTTATTGTGGAGTGTATTAATGTAGTGATATTTACTGAATGACTTTACAAAATATTTGCCTTTTACGAGATACTTTCTTCAATAATTTAAACTTTAATTACGGCATATCAAGTTTTCATCAATTTCCTGGAACATACTTTTCACTGTACCACTCTAAGTGCACATTTCTCTCTTTACAGGTCTGTGGTGCTTGGTAAAGGTGAATGTCATCCTGCGACTGAGCAACGCCCGGCAAGGGGCACTACCTAGCGAGAGGTGAGGAGGGAAGAAGGATCGGGGGAGGTGGAGGAGGGGGGAGGGAGGGCCGGGCAGCAGCATCTGTCAGTCCACCCGCCCTCGTGACGCCAGGCTGTGCCATGCGTGGCCCTGGATGGGTTTGTTAGTTAACTATATACAGTCAAATGTTCTAGAAGTATCACAATTGCATTTTGTTTGATATTCATCTTCTCCCTACTTAAAAATTAAAAAATAAATCTCTATCCATACAATAGTCTTTCCTAAATTAAAAAAAGAATCAGGCACTCAACAACTCGTCCACAGCATAAACTCAAGACTGATAAGGGCGTATGTATATAAGATTTTTTTTGCTCAACTTGACATCTACTTCCACACATTAAGGGGGCCAAGATACTGTCAGCAAATTTGGGGCTCCCACTTCCTCCCAATTATGACAGGAAACAAGACTACAGTAGTATAGGTGATTTGTTTCCTTAATGTTCATTACATTATTCCTCTCTCTCTAGTTAGGGCACATTTCTTTTTGTTGCCTTCTCTTTACCTATGTTTCCAGCCTTATGAAGGACTGGGCCCAGTATGCTAGCTGTGGCCAGTTTGTTCTTTGTCTCTCTCAAGGCAAAGTTTGGGAGTAAGTAGCCCTCAATTTGTGGACAGCATTGTATCCCCCTTTAAAGACTAATGGTGTCAGACCACTGCCAGCCCGGGACAAGGATGGGGAGGTGGAGAGATATCTTAGAAAATTTTCCAAACATATAAAGTAGACACCACATGAGGATGAACCTTTTTTGTAAACAATTCACAACTGCTCTGCCAAGAAGACTGATCCTGAAATGGTGGTTACTTCATACAAGCTGTCTATGAATTCTACTCTACAGCATGTTAACCCCATCATCCCTCACTGTCATTACACAACAAAGGGGATGTGTGTTTGGGGTAGCAAGGGAGGTTGGTATCAGCTAAAAGTGATCTAGTCCCTCCCTTTCCATCCGTCTGTCCGTTCACTGGTTTACAAGTTGGACTGCCACCAGAGAAATTGATCCTTAACCCATTAGTGAAAAGTGCTTTGGAATCCACTATAATGATTTTGGCATGGATTGCAACTACTTTATGTCCCTGTGATTATTTCCTTTAATGTCTCTGAAGAAAGGCACAATATCCAAAAAACCGGGAAAACTTTTTCCTGACAACTTTTTAAAAAATAAACTACTTTTTTGTCATGCTATTGAATATTACTTCTTGTAAGATATTTGCAATGAAAACCAAAGAAGGATTATATACTTGTTTTGTTTAACACTGCACTACTAAACATAAGAAAAAATTACCTAAAAGGGACTGATCAAATAGAGTAGGAAAATATGTTACGTGGAATGTAAGTAAAACATGAGGAACAGCCCTGACCTGCCTGAGGCCTTGAGTCCTAAAGCTCTGTCAGCAGCCACCCAAGAAACATTACAGGACTCTGTACCAGTGCTACACATATGTTTAAGGTAAGTAATCTGTTGTGTAAAATGGAGCCTATGTAGCCCTCCAAACTCTACTATTAATGACATCCCTTAGTAACAAACTACAGAGGGCTTCTGTTTGGAGGAGTCAGCAATTAGCCCTCCACTTCACCAAAACAGATTATTCCCCTTAATTGTAGAGTTGTTATACTGGTCCAAGGTATTGTCTAACCCGTGAATTTTCCTGCCTACAGCGCCCTTTTTCATACCAATGATTGCAATGTGACCCTTCCAGACACAATTCTACAAGCACCAAAATAACTTTCTCATACACCCAGTAGAAGGACAGTGTTGCACCCTTCAAGGCCTGTTGGAAATGAGAATGAGCAAATACCTCAGACACAGATGTGGGTGTTGGGTTGGTATTTCCCCAACTATAAATGTCTAATATTCTTGATCATGCACTAGTCTATGACCTATACTACTAAAAGGCCATAATACTCTGCCTAAAATACATCACGGGGCAATATGCCTATTCTGCTGGGTGTACAAAACCATCCACTGTTATCAGTGTTCTAGTTGATGCTTTGGAGGTTTGACTGTCAGTCTTTACATTGTTTCTGTTTTGCTCAATGCATTGTATAACAGTAGAAGAACTGAGGAGTGTTGGTGGTGGGTGCTTGCCCAATTGTGTCTCAGAATGCCTCATATACAAGCATCTTGGTGTACAGTAAGCAGTAAATTTTCCTCTCTCAGTTAAAAATCTGATGTAACAACACATCAGGGCAAGAATTGAGAAGCTGCCTTCAGAATAAATGTCCAATCACCATGAGGGTTGAAGTGTGATTGATGAACACAAATCATAGCCCTTTTAAAAGCCTGATTGTCCATCACTCCATGCAGATTTCCAAAAGTATTGGACATAAATAGAAGACAGCTTTTCAGTTCTAGCCAAAAATGTCAGGTTTCTGTAACTGCTTGTTTTGAGTAGTAACAAATAGGGCAACAGTCATAGAAAAAAACACCACTGACAAAGCAAGGACTTAAATTCAGTATCATTTTAATTTCTACTCTACCAGTGGTGTTCTTTCCTCAACAGTTTATCAGGGCAATATTCATATACAAACATAAGAGTAGTAGTTTTTGTCTGGCTAGCCCAGCTGAGGGAGACAAGTCTCATGCCACCACTGGTAAAACTGTAAATCTAAGAGCCATGTGCCCACACCTGCTGCCCCTCCCTTCACCTCCAGCCATGGGGAGGGGTTCAGGTGAGCGGTGGCAGCTAGTGTGGTAACCAGGCTATACAGGAGAATATGAGGCGCTCCCAAGCACAACTCTCCAGGTTCAAAATTATATCCAGGAAAAAGTATAAAGCAATCATAGACCATGTATTATCATCATCATGTTCTTGTTGCCAGTATACCAGATACTATCTTCCCATTTATCCAGGTGCATCACTGAGTTCTCATGTAGTGTTTAATCTAGGAAGGAATGAGGCTGATGATGGGAAAGGATACATTGATGCTTGGTCAGTTGGTCTAGGAGTTCCTCATACATAATCTACCACAGAGCCTGATTCTTGGTTACAATAACAACAGAAACCACATCATTTGGCAAGTCTTGAGGAAATGTTACTAAGTTAGTAGTTGGGAATAATGCTTTCAGCTGTTATTCCTTCCATGTATCAGAAAATAAATTATTTGTTTCTCATTTATGTACTGTATTGGGAAATTATATTTACATGTGCTTGTTGTAAAAACTGCTGAATAACAATTATATCAATATTTTCTTGCTAATTGCAATATATTATAATGATTTACATACGCTATGTATACTTGGCAAAATACTTGAGGAAATATATGACTGTATGGAAGTAATTTTACTTGCAATATCTACTTAACTATAAAGGATAAATCTATGGTTCTGAGGGGAGGAGTGGGGGAGGAGAGGGGAAGACCATGGGGGGTGGGAGGGGGATAAAAGGTTTCCAGTTCTGTATGCTAGACAGTAAGACCATGAGGTGGGGTGGAAAAGACAGGGGAAATTACTATGATTGGGAGGTGGAGCAGTAGGGAATTAAGACCTAATTTGAGGGACTATGGAGTAGAGAAAGGAATGAAGCACTAATGGAACGGTCAAAGAATAAAGAACTCAAGATAGCATGTCAGGACAATTAGAAAGAAAATAATAGTGCAGAAGGAGAAAGAAAGAAAGGATAGTAAGATCTGAAAGAGGAGGGATGGTTGAAAGCCGACAGCATCCTGGCCAGGGCATGAGGGATGACAAGGTGTAATAAAAGACTAAAGGTAAGTAGCAGAGATTTGAAAGAGAGAAAAAACAGACAAAGGGATATCAAAGTGGTGGAGAAAGGCAAGATTAATTAATTAATGGGGAATGAGGGGAGTGTACTGAGAGAGAACCAACTTGGGGGAGGGGCAGCAGAGATTAATACAGTATAGGGAGTGTGTACACTCCTGCACTTACATATGGTTACCAGAACTACTGTTTTCTCTTGGAATGGCATGTGAAAATATATCTGGGGACTCCAAAGTAACAGACATGATGAAATTTTAAAGGCAAACCTCAGAGTCTGTTGATCTGGAGTCACTAAACTGATTTTTAATGTCCATGTATAAAGAGAAAAGTAGCAGGTGACCAAACTACAGTACACAAATGTTCCAGGGAGGAATAATATACAGTAAGTGAGGGAGGACAAAAGGTGAATATGGGTCAGACTAGGGAGGTCCCATGGTAGGAGAGGGAGGAAGAGAGAATTTTATGGTTGACTATGTGAAATAGACCTCACACACCGAGGATAGAGAGGGATGGGGTTGCAGCGAGTCATGCTTCACTTCTAAATAAACATCCTCGTCTGTATGAGAAAACAATGACCCTCTACTTAGCCTCATCGTACAAATGTGGAAGGCAGTTAGAGTTGAAATTATGGGTCTATTACAGGAAAAGTCATGGGTTAGGCAATGGAGATGACCAAGTACGATATGTACAGTACTACAATATTGGAGCCATCTTACTGGACGCTGTCATTGCTCAGCCCATTGACTTTACTTGCATAGAATCCTTTGTCATAACATCTCATCACAGGAGGAGGAGGGACAAATTGGACCAATTTCACCATCATACATGGTTGATTTGTAAGGAAACAAGCAATTTTTTAAAATAATTGTTGCAATTAATGACTGAATCTTGTGATGATTTTAAGGACTGAATAGTGTCATGATTATGGTTGTAGATGTGTCTGATAATTATATGCAGTGAATGTGGAGGGAGAACCAGTGATAATTAAAACTGTAATGTGTGATTGGGGGAGAAACCAAACCAACTGCAGCTGCCATGAAATTGGCCCAAAGTCAATACTTGATCAATTGTAATAGTGGTAGGTTGAGGGAGGTTAGGATGGGGAATGGCAGGGAGGAGAGATCTGCTTAATACTTTTTCCCATAACTGCTGTATATTAAAAGGATAATATAGGAGGAAGATTATAAATAAATATGTGAGAATTAAAGCCTGTCTTTATAATTAAAATTATTAAAACCTAAAATCATAATATATTCAGGTTAAAATTAAGTATCACTGACATTTGAATTATGTCCAAGATGTTAATAATTTAGATCAGCAATTATCTGTATTTGTATGATGATGTAGAAGTAGATAACAAGATTCTAGGTGCTTTTTTTCTATCACAACAAACAATCTGAATCATTTTGTGAGAGGGAAGAATGATCCTTACTCCACACTCTTTACAATCAAACAACAAAACAACTTAGAACTTAAATGTTCTCGCTTGCTCTCGCTCTCTCTCTCTTTCTCAGTTAGTTGCTGGAAAATCACACTTGCTGACAATGGTAACTCTCTACTCACTACTGATAGTCCCTCTAAAGAAGAAGAAAAATAATAGCTACATAAATCACAGGTCTCTCTTGTCACGGCCACACAAACTCCAATTCAGTACAACCCGAACCATTAACTTTACAGTCATTCTCAAAAGTCCTGTCAATTCTCTGATCTGTTAGTTTTCTCTGATATCCAGTGCCATATTAATCACACTTGCATCAATTTACTTGACTCTCATTAAACCAATAATTCATACAGTAGGCTGTAGCCAAAATATTCTTTCTCCAAAAAATTCATACGCTCCAGATGGGATTTCTGCTTATTCTCAACTGCATAATTATCATAATCTGACAGGGAGTGAGTGGCAAGCAGGACTTCTGGTGATGACTGCACCTCCCTCGGCTTTCGGCACATGCAGATAAAGGTCAAGGTCGGGTACTGACGAGCACAATTCAATACAACAACAACTAGTTTTGTACCAGGCCATATGGTACTAATTGACAAAGACATGTTTCTTTTTCACTGACTATATGGATTCATCTCACCAGTTATTATTTCCAAGCCTTGACTTTTCCCACTTATGGCCTTTTCTCCGACACAGATGATACTCCCAGACTGGCCCAAGAAAACAAGACTGCCATACCAGCTGTGTTGTTTTAAGGGGACACTCCCATGTTGGTAGGTAAACTGAAGGATTACAGATTCCTCCAAATTATGCTATGGAATCAGATCCCCTTTTCGTAACATTGAAGTCATACGTTTCTTGGCATAGTTAGAAGGAATCGGTAGTCCTCCAATTCACCTACCAGTTTTTTATTTGAAAATTATAAGTAGTTTTCAGTAATTCAAATCTTATTTCCTATAATGTTCTGTGTAATACTCTTGTCTACCCCAGAAGCATAAAGTCAAGTCTATTGTGGTTAGGTTATTCAATCCTTCTATATGGTATACTACTCAAGGGAGCCATCCTGTTATTCAATCCTATCTTCAGTTATCCAATTCTCATATTATTCAATAGGCCAATCCTTAGTTATCTAATCTTCTTATCAACTTCTCAAGATTGGCTAATTGCCAGCTACAGATTCCTTCCAACTCTGCCATGAAACAGAATACCTCAATAGAGGACCAGTTATGTTGCAAAGTTTGGAGGCATCAATACCATCCAATTTGCATGCACAATCACAGACCTACTGAGGGGATACTCATTTGATGGTAAATGCAGGGCTACTGATTCCTTCAAGCTATGCCAGAAAACAATCTACCTCAATGTTTTTAACAGGGGATCTGCTTCATAGTTTGGTGTGGAGGAATCTGTAACCTTCCAAAGTACAGTCTTGAGAGTATCGCCTTAACCCCCATTTACTGACCAGCTGGGGTACCTTCTGTGTTTGAAAGCAAGAGGTGGTGTGTGTGTGTGTGTGCGTAATGGCCCGGGTGACAGACAAGTGGGAGTGGCAAAAAACCCAAGGCCGTTCTGGTAGGTTTTCCTTCATGTATTCCTCCTCTTCTAACAACAGCATGAACTATGCAGCTAGTCTTAATATTAAAGAGGTGCTGTTTGTTGTCTCACTTTCCAGAGCAGCAACACCAACAAAACAAATTTAAATCCATCTCACACTCTATTCGTGAAAAATAAAAAAATGTGCTGCTTGTTGTCCCACTTTCCAATAGCAGCAACACCAACAAAATAGTTTGGAATCCATCTCACACTCTACTCATAAAAAAGGAAGAGTATTGTTGGGCATGCCTCATGGGATGATGTATTGTTCCCTTGGCAAGCTGCAACAAAAGAGAAGAGGAAGGAAGAGGAGCCACAAGACCCAAGTGGATCCCCCCCCCCACCACTGGAGAGCATCATAAACCGAGGATGAAATTTTACAAAAACAAAAGATGCAAGGTACAGCAAGACTGACTGGCCCTTGAAATTATCCCAGTAACCTCATCAGGATCTGAACCCCGTGCATCTACTGTACAGGAGGGAAATCCCAGTCGAGATATCTACTGATGAGGTTACTAAGAGGATTTCATATATACTACATAGGCAAGACTGGCCCTTGTTGATCCTTGCTGGTATGGGTGGAAAATGATGGGTATAAGTTGGTTGGCCCAGATGATGCTTGTTGCTGGGAGTCTGTGATTCTTCTGGTTCCCAAAACTCTTGCTCCTCAGAAGGTCTCTACACTCATTTATAAGATTTCCTAACTCCAGGCCTGTTGACAAAACATTGGATTATTTAATATTACAAGTTCCACTCATGAAAGATTATAATCTAAATTCTCTAACTTATTTAATGTTGTACAGTGTTCTCTGTGGTGTAATAAATCAAAGTATTTGTAAAAACCACAGCACTCACTTTTAAACTGTTAATCTAATTCTTAATCTTAAATATTAAAAATTTTAATCTAATATAATAGACAGCAAACTACTCTGGTAAATAATAAAACACTTAATGTTTTCCCTTCTCTTTTATCCAACTGAAGTGTGCCCTAGTAAGCATTCTACTTTATATAAAGTATGTAACAAAATTTCAAAATAAGGTGTTCACATTTGTAGGGTATAGTGTGTATATTGGTGTACTTAAAACTAAGTCAAATAACTAAAAATCTTCCTGTCAACATTTATTTTCAACAATAGTTCATACACAAGCCATTCATAGCAAACTGTTACATAAGCAGTATCGTCTTAAGCACATAAACCTTAACTATAGTAAAATCTAATGTTGAGATATGGATGGTAGTCAACAACAATGTGGGCCTTGTAACCCATCCTAGTCCATAATGGAAGACAAGTATTTAGGAAATGATAACTTGTGATATGCTGGACACAAATAAGACAAAAGTACAGTTGTAGTATTGCGTTCTTGAGCTTTTTGAAATCTCTCTCTCAATTCATGTTGCTTTTACCCTGGGGAGGACAGATATACTCCATTATATTTCACCTGGCAAGAATGTACTGCCTCTTTCATGTAAGTTCTTTGCTTTTTCAAAAATTTATTGCAATCCAGGACAAATTTCCACTAATAATTTACACAACTAGGTACGCATTTATCTAAGGTCATTGATGCATCTTTGCCAGGTTAAAGTAAAATGCACTATATTGTCCATCAGTGTTACATCAACAACCTAAGATCCTGCTCTGGCGTACATGTAAGGGGATACTCTCTTGTCAGTAAATTGGAGGGTTAATTATTCCCCCAAGCTATGCCTGCCAAGAAACAGATCTATCAGTAACAATAACATTGCCTGTTTCTGGCCATAGTTCAGTGGAATTTGAAGCCCTCCAGTTTGCCAATGAGATATTCTACCCGTACATGTAATAAGTACATCTGTGTGGTCATTGATCCTTTACTGATTGCAACTGAACATTCAAGGCAATCACTCACCAACCTTCTCTCCTAAACATTATTTTTACAATTTGTCTGTTTTCTAAGAGCTGATAAGTCAGTCCCTTTTGTCTCTTCAACTGTCACTCATTTCCCTGTGTAAATTGTGCCTACTGTCCTTCCTCTCTCATCCTTCATCCTATGTCCTAACTCCAGCCATTGGACGGCCTGGGCCCAGGAAACCTTTAGTCAAATCATTTTTTCATTCATTCAGCCAAGGAGATGCAGGGTAATGATATCAGCTGTGTATATTTACCATCAGATACATAACAACAGACCCAAGTTCACAAAAACCTCTCTCCTTATAACATAGAACATGCCAATGTGGGAGTATGAGTGGTGGGGAGGGGATAATGTGTAGGGGAAGAGGGCTAATGAAAGCTAATAATACATGTCAAGGTGACTATGTGATATAAATCATAAAGAAGGCAGGGGTGTTAGTGAACCTTTTCTTTATATAGTATGTACATTCATATTAAGAATTTCCTAAACTTAATAAAAGAAAGGGTACTAGAAGTACAGAATATGAAGAGGATATGGTTTTGCATACTCTTCAATTATTGGTCAAGGGGTGTATAAAAAAAAGTATATACTTGTCCAAGGAATTAATAACACAAATCAAATAATATAATCCATTCTCACATAAAAAATTACACTGTGTATATGGTAAGAAGTGGAAGATAAAAATAATATTTACTTGTCCACAAAAAATAATTCAACATATAAATAATTCATTCTCACTTCACAAAATCACAGTATTAAATGTAACCTAACTAGACAGTAAGAACATGGAAACAACATTTGAGGAGGAGCCTTGCTCAACATTTTGCTACTACTGTACTTCTTTATCCTCAAGAAGCAGTAAAAGAGAGAAAGAACAATATGAGTAAAGCCTACTGGTCCCAGGCTATCATAAGGTTGAAAAAATATGAAATAATGAAAAGATATATGCATGAACTAAAGAGGGTGGAAATAATAATGGGAACCCTATGGAATGAATGCCAAATAACCTAACTCACAAAAAAGATAGAAGAAAACCCTATATGGAGGGGAAGGCACAAAACTTCACGTAAAAGTTCAACAGTGTAGATATCTTCCACAACGGGGACTATGCCCAGCAGCATACCCAAAATGGTAACATTGAGCAATGGCATACAGTACGAGACAGTCCACTATATAATGTTTAACAGTGATGACTATGTTTTACCTAACACAGAGAAGAAGTCGCAAAATATCCTAGATATAGGCTCTTCCTCAAATGTGTACAGTATATGAAGATATTATCTCTTTTGTGGAAGTCTACACAACAATAAAATTCTCAGCCATAATAATGTACTGTATTAACATTTCCCATTCAAACAATAAAAATTCCAAAGCACTTATCTAAATTCACTCCTTACCTCCCTCTTAAATCTAAACAAGTATTAATTTCTACAAAAAGTGCACTTCAAGCATTAAAAATAACTCATTGCATATCAAATTCATATGCCTTTAAAAAATCAAGTATAATAATCTAAAATGAACAACTATTAACAAAATTAAAAGCAATTATGCACTACAAAGTCATTGCCAGCTGGCACCCTGATTTCGTAAAAAAAAATGTTCAGGATGGCACCTCACACACAACTGGCACTTTAAAGCAAGGCAAGCACCTGGCATTCATATTGAGGTACACATAACTGCTACTTACTAATTAGCAAGCAACAGATACTTACAGTGTTACTTGGGCTGCTGTTGCTGTTGCTGGCCAGGATTGGTTTGATAATGTTGATACTCATCTGGGGAGTGAGCGCTGGCAGCCTCATCCATCATAGCCATGTGCTGCATCATGGGAGTGTATGGTGAAGCTGCTGGGTAACCTCCAATTGTGGTCTGGTATCCAGGCTGCTGCAGGCAGGTAATTGTTCAGTTACTCAAGTCAATAAAGCAATAAAGTAATAACAATTGATAATGCAGGAGTGTACACTTGCCAGCACTGCCGTGTGGTACAGGGGCACACACATCATCAAAGATGTAGCACCACTGTGATTATTTAGCTCGAAACAATCCAAGTGTGTGAAATGGAGTACCCCCGATGCACTAGCACATGAAGTGAACTTTGTTGCTTAAGGAACTAAATCACTTAAATCTCTTAAACATGCGAGCCCTTGTACCACGCGGCAGTGCTGGCGAATGTACCTTGATATGATGCTAAGAATGCCTTTTCTACAATGAAGCCAGGGAAAATGTTTGGTAGTATTCAATGAGAAACCGACTGCAAAGTGAAGTATTTACTAGTAAGGGTCTACTCTAATCTAACCAGCTTTGGGGAAGCTTATGATTTAGACACTTAAAAATCAAACTCCAGTCGGTTTTCTACAGCTAATGATAAGTTAGGACATACACTGCATCTGATAAACCAATGTTTTATCCCCAACCCCCAATTGATAAACATTAACTAATCACTGGTAATTAAGGTACACGTAAAGATAAAGGTTTATGGTTTTACCAAACTCGAGGAGTAATCAGAATAATATGAATGAATACCAGTGTAGAAAATATACACCATAATAAGAAGTCTTTATAAATAACATTAGGCACATGGTTCTTCTGGATCCTTATTCAGCATGTATTTTTAAAATATAAAATCTCTAGAGTAAATATAGGTGCAATCTGTGCAGTGCATTAAGGCATTTGAACAATTTTTTGCACGAGTATCCATTACATAACTCACTAAGGCATATGAATATTAATTTTTTACTAATGTCACTAGAAGACTCACCGAACTTGTTAGGTGGAGCTGCTGCATATGGGTTGCTAGAGCTGGTATGACAGGAGAGTATGGCATCTGGCTTGTGTCCATTGGGGTTTGCATCATTTGCTGTATAATGAAGAGAATCACATCAGTACAATGAACTCACAGGTTAACATCCAACAGTTGTGAACTCAATATGGAAATTCTTCATCAAATTTCATTATCAAACAAAAAAGTTTGTGTTACCAGCACTTATATGAATAATTCACCAAATAATATTTAAAGTCAAAAGTAAATATAAATAGTAGGTCACTCCATTTGACCTTCTTCATTGTACTGTAGTACTATGCTTGAAAGACACTGACACAGACATAGTAATGGTAATCAATTCTTACAAGTTCTTGACATAAGTGACCTCCCCATTTTAGCTGTATGTAGCACTGTATAGGAGTGAAATTCGTGCGCTTTTGTTTTATTAATTTATCTGACCATGATTTACAATATTGTCTCTAAACAAACAGCACGTAAGAACTGGACAAAATGAACAAGATACATATGTCAATGAGGAGCCTTTAAGATGATTCTACCTAGAGATTCCTCTAAACTGTGCTACAAAACAGACATCCAACTTGTATACCGAGGTAGGCTGTGTCCTGGCATAGTTTGGAGGATTCAGTAGCTCCCCAATTTAACCACATGAGAGTATCCCCTTTATGACCATTTTTCATTATAGTACTGCAGTTCAGACACAAGCTCAAATAACACACGAATGAATGATGATTATAATGATATTATCAGTGTTTACTTGCTCAACTCTAGTAGTTATCACTTGTTATGAAATACTATTTAGTAACTGGGATTTGTATGAGTATGCAACAATATGTCAACACTGAAACAATTTTTAGTGCAATTTATCCGATTTATGCAAGGAATGAATGTCCAAGGATTTACCATGTAAATGAATACTGACTTGTATTGACTATGGAAAAGGATGTATACTGTAGAAGTATTGCACAGTACAGTACAAGTATAGTGTACACAGAATGTAACTTTATGACATGGAGATGTTCATGATAATGGAAATGATGTTATAATACACTGAACAGTATATAGAGTATTACCGGTATGTGTATGGAATAATGTGTAATGAGTATGGTACAATATACTCTAATGTGTATGGAATAATATGTAATGAGTATGGTACATTATACCAAGTGAAATGTAAAGTAGTAAAGTAAAAACATCACGTGAAGTTTAAGCGAGTGCTGAATAATATTTGGGGCTCTAAATGAGTTCAGTACAATCAAAATGTAAATGTAAGACAGTAGTAGGTAATGGGTGGTGAGGAGTGGTGTGAGCAGCCTGGGGTAGTGGAAAAGCAAAGGTAGTAGGAGGGAAATGTTAGGAGGAGGAATTAAGGAGCCTGAGACATACTGTAGTTATTTAATCCAAAGTTCCTGATTCCTCTAATACTATCATGTTCATTATATTGAGGCAAGGAGTTTCCTGGTGTAATATGAAGAAATCAGTAGCCTCAAATTATCCAACAGCAGCACAAGCCCTTAAGGAAAGTAAAATATAGAGGATGGACAGCAAGCACAAAGGAATAGAAGGAAAGGTGGGACACATTAAGAATTGAAAGAGAGTGGAGAGAGAGAGAACGAGAAAGAAAGAGAGAGAGAGGGTGAGAGACAAGGACACTCACCAGGGACACGTCCATCTGTGGCACCATCTCCGGCTGCATGATATAGAAGCACGGCATGAGGGATAATGTGCCTGGTACGAGGGGTGGGTGGGTTGGTTGGTTGGTTGGTTGGTAGTGATGGGAGATGGCAATGTGTGGGTGATATAAATGGTTGGTGCAAGTAATAAATGGAAGGAAAGATGCAAAGGTTGACAGTTAGGCCATTAGTAAGGCATGAGGAAGATAAGATGATGAATGAATGGCATGAAGTTGGTGAACGATGCAAAACATCAGTCAGTTAATTCATCAGTTAGTTCTGTTAAGCCGTCACTCTCACATGAGCATGAAGTGGGACATGAATGGGAGACTAACATGATACAGGAGGCCCTCGACATTAAACCAAAATGTGTAAAAATTGTTATTTAACACAGTAGCCTGGGAAAATACATGAACTTCAGTGAAGGACTGAGTGTCAAAAAGAGTGGCGAAATACAAGAATTATTCATGCTCTATTAAAGATCTGCAATACTGAATGAATGGTATATGGGAAAAAATAGTATGGCAAGTGCAAAATGTCTGTCAGTCAGTCTGTATGGTCAAGCAGGAATGAAGAGCTTTGAATAAGACGTGGTAAATGATACTGGAAGGCAAGGAAAGATGTTTTAGAAACAGCACCAAAGAGATGAAAAAAGCAAAATTTTAGTCCATCAGGCTAAATATAGAGCTAGGGTAAATAGAGGTGGGTGAAAGGTGGAAATCAAATCAAGAAGACCATATGATGTGGTAAGAGGCAGATCAAGGCATGATGGAAGATGCAGGGCGAGAGTGAGCATTTTTATTAATACAGGAGAGTGATGAATGAATAAAGAATGATATGGCTACAGCCTACAAGGACAAGGCATTCATAAAGCTGGAAACATGGAGGAAGAGGTGATAAAAAGAAAATGTGCACGAACTAACAAGGGTGAAAAAAAATAATGAACGTAAACAGACGCCTATAAAATGAAAATCAAATAATACCAACAGCAAAAGGATGAGTTAGGAGCCATGACCACAGTAAGACAGATGGTGAAAAGTGATTGACCAAATAGTTCATACAGAAGTGAAAGGTGATGGGTGGATGAAAA
The DNA here is from genome assembly GCA_033782935.1 of Petrolisthes cinctipes. Taxonomy (NCBI): domain Eukaryota; kingdom Metazoa; phylum Arthropoda; class Malacostraca; order Decapoda; family Porcellanidae; genus Petrolisthes; species Petrolisthes cinctipes. Next base: position 104,628 of record JAWQEG010004351.1, read on the forward strand.
GAGAGATTTGACAACAGCCTACTGGCCTCAGGCCCTCGAAAAGTAGGAAGTAAGATACTGGCACTGCAACAAGAAGAGAGAAGATTAGAGTAAAGGGACAGAAAGCACAAAAGAAAAGGAAGGGGGGACAAATGAAGAGACAATAGGTACTGACTCTGGACCGAAGGGGATTCAATACCCTTTGAGCACCACCCACATCTTTGTAGGAAATACGGGGCGATGGATGAGACAGGAGGTATAAAGCAACGAGTGAGGGTGAGGAGATAACGGACTGACAATGATTCAAAACAAGAGAGGACTTGACAATAGCAGCCCAAGATACTCACAGGTGGGACGTCCATGTGTTGCAGTTGGGCCTGGGGCTGCATAATGTAGAAGGACTGGATCGGGTAGGGCGACACCTGAGAAGTCGGGTACTGCCGGAAGGGTCCTGGGCCCACTGGGGGCATCAACGTCCCGTTCTGAGATATGAGGGACTGCTGATCATACACTGGGATGGGCTGGGGAGAAAAGGAGGGTTATGCATGAGGTTCTTGATTCTTAGTTACGCTACTTTGTTTCATGGCATCCAAAATTGCTTGTGGAGGGGTGGGTGGTTTAGTGGGATTGGGTGTCTGGTTGGGATTGGGGCAATGTTGCTTTTAAGTGTTCAGGTGGTTTTTCACTTATGACATGCCACTTCACAGAATGGGTTGTTCGCCCTTCTCTATGCGATGTAATATGGGAAATGGATTAAAAATTAACAACAAACTTTTAGAATACATAAGAATGAGTTTGAGAGAGAGAAGGAAGGAAGGCAAGACACTACACAGGACATTTAAAAGTGTCTACCCTTATGAAAAACAGCAATGGTTTGGGTTCTTGCAAGTGACTCGGCTTAATCCCCCAATAACTAAAAAAAAACATTTTTCTAACAAGGTGCACATGATATTTCTCTCAAAGTAATCCTCTCTGATGTATAAAGACCAAAATAAAATGACATGAGAAGATATAATATGCGAAGTTTATAAAAGCATATCACTAGTCATCAAGTGAATAAGGACCAATTCCATTTTGATCACTGTAAGCTGCTCACCTCTTGTCTGTCCCAGTTGCCCTGGTCCTTGGTCTTATACTGGTTTCGTTTCTTATTTCCAGAGTCAGCAAACTTCACCAACAGAGCCTCCTTGGCCCCCCGCAGCATCTTCTTGTTGAAAATCTGAATAATCAACTCGCATTTCTCACGGCTCTCCATCCTGAAACCAAAAGAGACGCACGTCTGCACCTGCTTTAAAAACAGTGTGAAACCTTAATGGCTGTCTAAAACTAATCATTGATCAATCAATATTGCAAATGTCTCACTCTCTAAATGGGGAATGACCATCGTGTTTAAATTTGTTTTTCATTTTTCTGTAATAATTATATCACCAATTATGGAAAGTAACCAATTCAGTAGTTATAGTAATATGTACACCCAATAAAAAAAATTTTGGCACCCTTACAGCACGATACATTACGCCTCACCACCAGAGGTATTCTGAACCACACATGCACGTTGTCTGTAACGGTGATCATTGTGAAAAGTATCGGAGCTTGGCATAGGGTGCCGAATAATTTTTTATAGCCTGTACAAATTGTTATACTGATCTACGAAATATCTACCGCATGGTTAATTTTGGCAACAGCATTCACAAAGACACAGTATATGTCAGTATGGACAGATCCCCCCTTCAGAGGGTTGCACTTTTGCCTTTTAATGAAAAAACTCATAACCCTTGTTTCACAGGTGACAAAACTAAAAAACTATCCTTCCAACATGAAGGAGTGGAGACTCCATCTTGATTATATACCTAACTTTGTAATTTTTATTGATTTGACGTGTGAACAAGGGGTACAGAGTTAATTCACTAATTTTTAAACCCTAGACTGTGGTGGACCTTTGAAAAATATGTATAGAATATTTGTGACAATAATTATTATGATTAACAATATTTGCTTAAAGAATTCTCACAAAGACTTTATACACAATTGACAATTCTCTAGCCACTGCTTTATGTATACCGGTATACTGTAGAAATTTTTTTAACATCTAATTTATTTCTGACACACCCTCCATAAATTTCAGTCTAAAGACCATTCCACAGCTTAGGGATTAAACGTTGTGAACTATGGTAGCTAACCCTCTCGGATGTTAATCATGGAGCTACATGTCTACTGTTTACGTGTGTGGGGTACTTACCTTGCAAAACCAACGCCTCTAGACTGTACATTGTTATCACGCAGAATACGAGTGGAGATGACCTGACCATGTTGAGCCAGTAGTTGCTCCAGCTCTGCTTCATTCATCTGGGGTGGAAGGTTAGCAATGTACAGGTTGGTTGGGTCTTGTTCCTGCTGCTTGGCCATCTGTGCCTGAATGTTGTTAGCCTGGAGTCCCTTAACAGCCTTGTCTGCAGCTGCAGGTGATTCAAAGTCCACAAAGCCGTATCCTGTAAACACATTTTGAAAAATTATAAACTTACTGTATATTTATAAGCGGTTAAAGAAAAGACAAAAGTGTAAATAACTTTCTGAAAGTGGAGAAAAACAAAAATATTCTCACCCAGGAGAAGCTTTTCATTTTCTCAGCAACATATGTGTTATGTTCCACAGTGCAATATCAAATGTAATGATTTCTGTCTTGTTGGAGCTAGGATCCAAAGTACTCTTGCCCAAAAATTTTGTGTACTCCAGAGGTACATACAATAATCTATTATATTCAGTTTTTGTAGTTTGTTAAACAATTGTAGACTAGCGAGATGAATACTAATCATATTTGGCAAGACAATAATGTATATAAATGAATCCCAAGTGCCATACTGTACATTATTTTTTCATTTCTCTAGAGTTTACACCTAACAAGTGGTCAGCATACAGATTCTCTATAGTACATAGAGAATGGTGAGGGTAATGTGCTGCAGTGTCAACATGTGACTGAAGAACTCAAAACATCAATATAATTTCCATGTTGTCAGACTTTTTCATAAACTAGTTTAGAGAACTGAAGACAAGCTCAAATACACTGCTTCCACTTCTTAAAATATTGCCTCAACATTCCAACTGGGACACAGTGGTAAAGAAGGAGGAAGTGACCAAAAGATGAGAGAAGTAAGCACCACTTAATGTGTGTGTGTGTGTGTGACGTAACATGATGAGTAACTTTTATTATTATGTGTGCAGGATGACATGGCAACACCACCAAGGATAGGATGCATGAGGATTGTCCTTGGCCCACTCAATTCATACAGTAAAATTCAAAACAGTGAAGTTTCAAGAAATTAATTCAACTAGAATTAAACAGGATAACAAGGAGGGAAACAAGATTTCAGCATATTGCAGGCTCTTAATTTCTCTAAACCGTACCACAAAACAAATTACCTAAGTTTGAATTATCGATTTATGGCACATTTTGGAGTAACCAGTAGCCTCCCATGCACCGAACATAGAGAAATATTCTATATGTTGAAGAACACCTAAATAATCTCTCACCTTTACACTTGTTTGTGTTTTTGTCGAGGATCGCCTTTGTTGATATGATGTTACCATACCTGAAACACAAAAACAACTGTCATCAGTTGCAGTTCACACATCATCAACATACTGTACATAGTATTTCATACATACAGCATATACTGTACACACATGTACACTGTACATAGTTTAAAAATAAACATATGGACTGAATGAATGAAAGATGCTTTGGAAACAGCCTAATGGGCCTGAGCCCTCAAAGCTGGAGATAGGATAATGACATTATAACAGGAAGAGATAGGAAGATAAAAGGAAGGACAACAGGCAGGTAGGAAAATGGAAAGGAGGGACAACTGAAGAGCCAAATAAAACTGACTATGGATGTCAAAACTCTCACATATTTTAACATAGGCCCCACACACACACACATTTTCACAGTTGCATATCAAATCAGGACAAGTTTTTAGAAGTGCTTCAGTCTAAGTTGTCCAAAGTAGTACAACACCAATGATGCTAACATTTCTGTATGTATTTCAATACAATCAGAAATACATGATGTGTCAACTGTCACCTCAGGTCAGTATACCTGCTTGGCTTGTTATAGAGCACCATTTAGAATAGCTGATGTAAAGCGAATGAAAAAATGAGTGTGGTGTAAGCACAAGAATTACTATTTTTACATGCAAGAATATATCAGCATCAATAGAATATAGTATCAATTACTTTCATACTACTGTATATATATAAAATTCACAAAGATTCAATCAAAATAACATGTAAAACAACAATATTAAAGGAAACATGACAACCAGAGCTTCATCCTTTTAGTCACAATTCAACTCCTGCATATAACACATTTAAAGATCATAGGAGAAACACTAGAGACAGATAGATTTCGGACCACAGTGTGAAATTACATCAATTCCCTTTTATTATTACCCGAGATAAAAATTGTGAACATTCCATCCAGTGTTGATTATTTCAGATTCTTGAAAAATCAATCTACTGTACTGAATCTAAAGGAACAAATAATTCTGATTTCCCCAATGATTATGAAATTCACAATCCTATAATTGGAGCTACAGTAAATGGGAAGAAAAATAATCCCATATGTAATGGGAAGAAAAATAATCCCATATGTAGCAATGGTAAAATGTGTCGGACCATCTTGTTATCAGTGCCTACAGCTCTGAATTCACAAGACTTACTTTCAAGGACCATGCACTGAGATAAAAGTAGCAGAGGCCACTGAACTTCTGTTCAAATACAGTAGTACAGTAACACTATAAAAGTACAGTGACTACCTGCCCAGGAAGTACGGTAACTTACTTTGTATGCAGGGACACAAGCACACACACTCCCTGTTGTTTGCTGAATGACAATAGGTGAAGGAGGCAGGCAGCACTGACTGAGGGGGAGTGTTGTGTGGGGATGTGAGAGCTGGAGGGATGATGGTGGATGTGAGAGGCTGGGGGGAGTATGTAGAGGGCTGAGGGGGAGTGCAGGGAAGGATAGTGAGAGGGAATCTAAGGGGAGAAGGGATGGTACAGAAGTGAAAGGCAGGTGGGTGGAAGTGGGGTTTTATGGGGGGAATGGGGGTTGGGCAACAGTAGAGGTGAGGAAGAGGAGGAAGAAAAGCAGATTAAGGAGAGTTTGGGAAAAGGGTGGAGCGATGGGGTGGGGGAAGTGGAAGAAATCATGCGGCAAAATGGAGAATGTAGCAAAGAAAATGGAGAAAAGGAGTGATGAGAAAAGGAGTGATGAGAAAAGGAGTGATGAGGAAAGGAGTGAGGGAGTGAGGAGCAAGAGAAGAGAGGATGAGGAAGGCAGTGAGAGAAGCATTAGGGAGAGGAAGTGGGAAATTAGCTAATGGGGATACTGTATTGAAGGAATGCTGGGAGGAAGGGAGAAAATAATGATGGTGTGGAGAGTCTGGTACTTGTAAGAGGTTGAGAATAATGGAGCATGACCGAGGAAATGTTTAGGAAGATCGTGACCTAGGGGGAAAAAAAAAAAAACTTTCTGGTTATGGGCAAAGAAATACTGTATGCACAAACTAAAGTGGAAGGAGGAAAATAACAGACATAATAGGAAGCCTCTAAAAAGAACACCAAATAACCAAACAGACAATGAAATTAGAAGAAAAGGCCATGTTGAGGTAAAGACACGAGCATCATAGAAAAGTTAACTCGTGAAGAATAAATTGAAGTGGGAGTATCAGAATGTGACCTATCTCTAAAATTAAAGTCAGAGATTAGAACAGGAAGGGAAAGTTAGAATGAGAGTAAGAGAACAAACGAGTGAGAATGAATGAATGAGATGGGGCAAGTCAGAATGGATGAGATAGACAGAGAGATAAGTAGAATGCAGAGAAATATTGAGAGAATGAATGAATGAATGAATGCAGGAGAGGGAGAGAAAGAGGGAGAAAGGGGTGAGGGATGGAAGGGATGTTTAGGTTTTGGTCTCCACAACACTGCCAGGCAAACAGTTTTAATCTCTCAAGTCAGCAAAACCACAGCACATAAAGAGAGCAAGCAGCCGGGTGGTTTGAGCTATAAAAGCCACCACCACCACCACCACCACCACCACCATCATTATCAACCACTGCCATCAACCACCATTAGAGTCACGCCACTTCCACCATCATTAACTATCATCACTGTCACGCCACTTCCACATTCATTAACCACTATTATTGTCAGGCTACTATTACCATCACAGATCACCAGTACCATAACTACTACCACCATCATCACCACACCACTATCACTATCAATGACTACCATTATCACCATGCCTCTACAATCAGCAAATGCAAAACCATCATTGTTATTATCACCACCAACATCATAGTTTTTGCCACCATAACCAATCACCATTATCACTATCCATTATTTCAATTATCAACAAGCCACTAGAAACATTAAATAAATCATCATACCTACAATCATCATCATCCCCTAGTATTGTCACACCACTAGCTCCATCACTGCCACATCACACCACTACTACAGTACTACTACCACCACCACCACAACCATAATTATCATTGCTGCCACCAATAAATAAACCCTAAAAAAATAAGCTATAATTTAGGACATCAAACCATACTAACGACCCCTTCAACAAGTACAGATAAATATACTAACATATTTGACACTTTCAATTTAACATGGGCTTATGAGATCACTTTGAATGTTAATGATGGATGGCAGTACACCTGGAGAAAAGTATTTATTGCTCTTCAATGAGGGACTTCATGTAAATGGAATTGATGGATACAAGTAGTTACTGTTTATATAAAATGTCAACTGTATTATAAGAAATGCTGAGAATGAAGAGGCAAAATATAGGTTTAAAAATGAGAACGAGAGGTTACAAATTAATTACAATGTGAGCAGATACAATAAAGTCCATTAATTTTAACTTTGTGAAAAAGCGTCTGTTCTTTCATTTAATTTCTTTGCTTTTTATTTTAATGTAATGCAATCCAAGCCAATACACCAAAAAGCTACACAACTAGGTATTTACTTGTAACATAAGACACTGGAGTGTAAACTACATGTGTACACAAGGTCATAGTACTAAAATGGTAATTGGTGCATTTCTGCCATTGTAAAAAATGGAATATTATACCAATCATACAGTACTGTATTGTATAAGGATGCAGCTGAGGAAGGAAAGAATGGAGAGGAAGGAAAGAATGGAGAGGAAGGAAAGAATGGAGAGGAAGGAAAGAATGGAGAGGAATACAGGAAGAGGGAAGGGTGGGTGGACTGATGCAAGTTATGTACAGTCATGTTCCCTCGTATCCCCCTCTAAATCCATCACAATCTGGGAGTCACCTAATGTATGCTTACTCACACCTCCTGTACAGTCCCAAACATATTGTACAGTACTGTATACTAGGCATAGACTCTGGCAAAATATCTGTATGTTACTTCTGTATAAGAGTGAGAAATGAGATGCATACTCAGTAACACTGAAAAACTAAGTGTGCCTTCACTAATTCATGAAGCTCAGGTACTCTAGCAAAAGAGGGAACCACATTTCATTCACAATAATAGGAATGCTGTACTTGTATTGAGCTTACCTTCAGATATCATGGGCAACACAGTTTTTGGAAGTGACAGTAGGTTTTAAATTGCGGAATATAAGTGTTATGATATTCAGGAAGTTTTGATTATGCAGCAATAAACATACTGTACAGTACAATTTCATCTCTACTGTATATCATTTTAAAGAATACAATACCTTTAATACCATCTCTCTTTACAAATGCGGTGAGCAACTGAAGGGGAAGAAACGAGAGAACCTGATGGAGAGCTTGAAGATAAATGTTGGCGAGAATGAAAGGGAAAGCAAGAAATATGTTGAAAGGGGGAGGAGAGAACAATGTAATGACTATGGTTGTACTGTACCTTCAACCCCACGGATGCTGCTTCTATCTTTTCTTTGCTGAATACCACTGGCCTGAGGTAATATGCTGACTTCACCAATACTTAGAATATACAGCTTTGAACAGTACTTGTGAAAGCGTTTAAGTAAAACCAACTGACACGGTAACTGTAGTGAGGAAATGTAACTCTCAAACGATAAAACTATTGTAGCCTACAGGAATGGACAAAAGAACTACAAGAAGAAAATTATGTGAAATAATATATACACCGTGAATTGGAGCAATGATATGCAACTACCAAGAGAAGGAACAACAGGAATTAACAACGGACCTACAAGTAGATAATGGCATTACAATGTTTAATGGAACTGTCTAGGAAAAACAGGGGCTGTAAAATGAAAATACATGGAGACAGACGAAAACTGGCGCTGGAAAATGAAAAACAGCTGCCAGGAAGGGGGAAATAAGACCTGGAAAGGGAAAACAAGTACAGTATAGGAAAATATATAAACGACCTGAATTGGAAAACCGTATGCGTTAAATGTATATCAAATTTAAAGATAAGAATAAATGAGATCTGAAATGGAACCGAGATGGAAAAAAAGGGGGAAGAAGAGGTCAAGGAATGGGGGAAGAGGGGAGGAAGGAAGGAGACAGGGAGATAAGATGAAGTAAGAAGAAAGCTGGAAACATTTGAGAAGAGGCGATAAAAGGAAATGGACATGAACTAACTGGGAAGGAGGAAAAGCAAAACATGTGTGTGGGAAAGGAACAGGAAGAGAGGGGGATGGTGATAAAAGAAGAAAGAAAAAAAAAAGCAAGAGATGAATGGGGTACACCAGCTGCTGTAAGGGCATGTGTCCAGCTGCAAGAAAAATGGTTGTTGAGCTATAAAGATAGAGGACAGAATGGTAACAGCAAGAGAAAAGTGTAAGACTCACCAAGGGAGATGAAACTGGGGATGTAAATGGGAGGTGACAGTGGAGATGTATGTATGTGAGAGGGAACAGTGAGGTTAATTAAAGAAGGAGACGGTGGGGTTAGAAGAGGAAGAGACAGTTAGTTGGGTTTAAGTGTGAAAACAATGAGTGGGAGATTGATTTTTTTTTATGGAAGGAGACTGCGGAGTTTACATGGAAAGAGACAAAGTGGTTTTAAGTGGAGGGGGACTGTGGCGGGTTCAAGTGGTAGAGTGAGATAAAGGGGATGATTATTAAGTTGAAAGTTAGTAGGAACACTGAGGATACAGGAGGGAGGGAGGAGAAGACAAGATTTATGAGGAGTGATGTTGTTAAGCGAGGAAGTAAAGTGAAGAAAAAAGGACAGCATTGGGCTTGGAAGACCCTGTAGCATGAAGGAGAAAGAGAGATGGGAGAGCAAGTAAGGAGAAATTACTAGAATGGAATAACAACTGGAATGAGGCAAGTTACATACATCAAACCCAGACATCAGCAAAGCAAAACAACTTGACTCAACCAACTCGTGTAGAGACCTTGACTGCGAGTATGCAACAATGGATGCAACACACGAAGGAATCAGAATCAACAACACCGCATCAAGTGTGACCATGACAAGTGAACACCACCACCTGGAGTGTTCTAGGTCTGGATCTGGTTAAATATCAAACAATGTTGCTCTACATTCATCCAACTTTTCCCATTACCAACAACTTATGGACATCTTTCATACATTATGCATTTAACATCTCTCGCCCATTCTTTCCATTAAGCTATGCAGAGCCTCAGAGGTGGACCCCTTGGCTGTTAAAGAGTCCAAGAGAAAGTAATATGTTTCTTCCAAGCTTGAAGCTCCCAAATTCCTAAAAAAGGGAATCAGGTCTTGCTGGTGATGTATGACATGATAATGATATTAGTGATGTTCCTGTTCAGCTGTTGTCTGTAATGAAGAGAGCGCTTGTTTGACTCTGACCGCCGATTCATCTATCAGCAGTAGATAGTCTGAAAATGTCAGTAAACTGTGTAGACATGCCCTGCCTGACCACTCACTTTTTACACATATCGACGAGGTCCTTATCGGTAGTGTCAGGGCTGAGGCCGCGGATGTACAGATTCGTCCGTGAGAGCTGCTCGCCATAGCTGGAGTGGGGCGAGGGCGAGGCGGCATTGTAACCTCCTCCACCGCCCCCGCCACTCCCACCGCTGCTGCCGCCTCCACCACCACCGGTACCACCGACGCTGCCACCACCTCCTGCACCGCCTCCAGCGCCGCCTGAACCGTGAGCGCCCACACTTGACGTGGGAGTTGTGATGGGGGACGCTGTGGCTACGTGACCTCCGCCGTGGTAACTCTGAAAAGTAAACACAACAATACCGTGAATATAGTGTATCATCCTCGTACATTTCACATCATATCAACTGTGATTTACAACAAATGCAGATTCATGAAGTTAAATCTAAATTGCTTAAATAATACTCTCAACTGTGTCGAACAAACTTTCTATTTACACTGCTGCCTTTGTTCAGTATTACATAATTATTATGAGCAGCATTAGCTAGCTCGGCAATACCATTACAATAATCTTGTTGTTCGGCCATGATGAATAACTAACACTATATTAGTTTGCAATACACGACCAAAACCCTGCGTCACTAAATAATATGCTATATACTCATACAATGTATAACTTTAAGAATTGCAAAAACCCTAACATACAAGAACATAACATAACGAAACCCGTGAGTCCGCACAGCCTAAACTAAAGTAAGGCAGTGAAAGTGATGCCGGAAGCTATGAACTAAGCCAGGCTGTGTGTAGGTCATGTGTTGAGGAACTATTTGAGGTGGGAATGTCAGCTGTGGTGAGAATGTGTACAGTTGCAGTCAAAATATTCGATGCACACAAGGATGGATCAGTCAAACATACATAGTCCTACACGAAAAGTGTATCTAATGTTATATTACTCAAAAGGGAAGCAGTACATTTTTCTCGGCATAATAAAAGAGCACTTTAGAGGAAACCTGTTATTGCTTAAGTCACCCACACGTGCATCGACACTTGTGCCCGCAACTGTACAGGAATGTGGATGAACTGAAATGTCAAATAAATGCGAGTTGTTTTAAATCTGTTACTTTCATTCACTTTATTCGTGAATGATTTTTTGGGGGAAGAAGTGAATGTATGAATGCCTGAAGATAGAAGAATGTGTAGAAGATATATAACATTCTAGAGTTATTGATCCTCGCTAGGCATGGAGCACATAAACACTTCCTTCTTGGCCGTCACCATCAAAAGTCCTCCACCCGGTGAATGAAAGTGTGTCATCTACGTAAATCTTTATGTACCCGTGTTACAGAGACTAGCAGATATTAGTTCACATCACTACACGAGGCAGTTTTGTTTTAAGGTGATGAAGGACTAATGGGAAGGAATGAACTACAGTAATATAAACACCAATATTCTTTGCGCTTGGTGACATTTGCTGCCTGAGCGACGTCATGATGTTGTGGGCACAGCTGGTTGGTCGAGTGTGACATCACGAACTTGTGGTGCGCGCCTATTGGCTGGTAGCAAGTGACGTCATGAGGTGGTGTTAGCTGATTGGCTCCGCGAGGTGCCGGGATGCAGGAGTTGAAGAGGGAGATGAGGGGAGGGGGCTACATTTAAAGCGCTAGGCAACTGAGTTATGGGCAAGGCTCTAGCTACGTTACGTCACATCATCGTCACACACACGTCACAGTCTCCCTCCACTCACCTTCCTCTCAATCCCTCCCATCGCCACACAAACAGCTGGTACGCGTTATGCAAGCAACAGCGGCACTTCCTTGCCTCCTATCTGTCACCATTGGCTTCACACACTTTAAATATATTTGTTCTAAATTGAGGAAGGTTTGTACTAAACGCATGAAGCCAGTTTAATGTACTAACCTGTCTAATAATGAAAAAAAGAGTGAGAAAGATGCATAATAATGTCCAACTCCGTTCGGGATGCCAAACTACATTGCGTTTGAAGCAGCAAATGTCGTACAGTAGTTGGTCTATGAAGGAAAGATAGATGGATGGATGACAATAGTTTCCCAGAGTTGACTAGCTGTGTATATAAAACACTGAGGGTACCAGTTAACCTGTATGTACATTAGCCTAGTTTACACAACTGCATGTTATGACTCAAGATCGCGATTGATGCAGAAGAAGACAAGGCAATACGAAACAAACATAAAGAACTGAAGTAAATGTTATGTATAGCATCATCCGAGAAATATTGAAGGGTACTGTTAAAAATGGCTGTAACTCTGAACGGAAGCAGGAAATGAAGGAGTGAGGAGGGGAGGGAAGACACGGGAGAGATGACAATAAGCACAGTCACCACCACAAGTAAATAGTGGTCGTCTCTCCGGACTGTTGGTTATCTCAAATAGTCAGCGTAGTACAGTATAGTGCATCAATGACACTGTAGAGACATAGTTACTAGCCTATACTTGACTACCTGAAGATTCACAAACTCCAGATAGGATTTAGCCCACACCAATAGAAGCGTTTTATAGTATAGGCCTAGGGAGGTGTGGGACTTTTGGTGATAACTGTACAAAGGGAAGGAAGAAGGGTGAGTTATTTCAAGACTTGGAGAACGTGCAGATGAAAAATCGACGAGAAACTTGCCGATACGGGAAAATGAGACGACGGAAGCTTCCTGAACTCTTTTGCACCATGTTAGAAGAAAACTATACCAATTTTTTAAGCCTGTCGAGAAAATATACCTGCTCCCTCATTTAATTTCATGGCTCTTTTCGGTAAATGTAATGCAATTCAAGACAAACCACACTAAATTTTATACCACGTCTCTCGTCTCCTTCAACTCGAAAAGGCGTCAGAGAGGCGTCAGACACAACTTTAGTCACAACAGTACCTTGACTAATTCTAGGCGATTTTAGTCAACTGATATGACATTGGTACTGATGATTCAAATCCTACAACCTCTTAGAAAATACTGTCCTTAATGCAAGAGTCACAGGTTAGCAACTGGTCAATTTTGGAACGCTACTGTAATCCATCATTTCCCCATTACTACTACAAGAGTACCCCTTCAACTGTAATGTGCCTTGGTATCTATAACGAAATTGGTATGATTTTGTACCTCAGTTGCTCCAGCTTTATCAACACTGTACGTACTATCCCCGTAAGTGCTCACCTTCCTCAATACCGAAAAATAAATCAGAACAGGGTGGGATGTGTACCAAAGGGTATGTGGAGGGCACCAGCTGGCAGGCACTGTGGTATGGCATAGTGCCAGACCTATCAACTACCACCACCACAACCACCACTGTCCCACTGACCCACACACACACACCCACCTGTCCTACCACCATCACCACTACCACCTGTTCGCTCACACTACTACCACCACTACCAACACCACCTGTTGGCTCACACTACTGTACTACCACCATAAGAACACTACCAACACCACATCAATCGTAACCACTAACACAAACTCAAACTAACACTTTCGTTATTTTACAAACCATAAGCTAACTATCCTTCTCAACACACACACACACACACACACACACACACACACACACACAGACCTTAGCAACCAGTGATATTAGTTATATTCATCCAAACAAGCCATACGAGTGTTCTACAGAAACTCCCAAGGTTGGTGCTAGTCCTACTCTACAAGGCACTGCATGTGTGTGTGTGTGTGTGTGTGTGTGTATGTATGAGAGAGAGAGAGAGAGAGAGAGACTAGTGAAACATTTTTTCTTTACACATATAAGATCGAGATATGTGTGTGTGTGTGTGTGTGTGTGTGTGTGTGTTTTGAACGAGAGAAGTAAAATAAGAAAATTAGAAAGCGGGGGGGGGACAGACCACTATATAGGGAGGATGGGGGGAAGCAGGAAATGCTGAGGGCTGCTGGGAAGTTTGGTATGAGGCCGACTACTTCTCTCTCTCTCTCTCACACAAGTTAGGAGGGAAGGGAGCAGCTGAGTGGGAGGAGGGAAAGAGCTGAGAGGGAGGGTAACAACTTTGGAAAGGAAAGGGACAGCCGAGAGGTGGAGTAGAAACAAGTTGAGTGGGAATGAAGTGAGAGAGAATGAGTGAGTGGGTGAGAGAGTTCTGATGTGGGTGGCAGAGGAAGGAGAGGGAATGAAGTGAGAGGGAATGAGTGAGAGGGTGAGTTCTGGGATGAGTGCCAGCAGAAGAAGGAGAGGGAAGAAAATGAGAGAATGAAAGGGAATGAGTGAGTGAATTATGGGGTGAGTGCCAGCAGAGAAAGGAGAGGGAGGGAAGTATAAGAGAGATGGAGCAAGCTAGCTAGTGAGTAAGTGAGTTAGTGAGTCTTGGGGTGAGTGACAATGGAAGGTGCATGGGTAAGTAGCAGTAGAGAAATATGGGAAGGCTATTCTAATCATGACTGGTTATATAGTATAGTCTGAGAACGTGGTAGTTTACAGATCCAAAACGACATGAAAATTATTATTATGAACAAACCTACCTACCCTCCTCTGTTCTGTATTCCCCCTGACCTTGGTTGGCCATTCCACCCTCCTCTCTCTCCACCCTCCACTCCCAGCTCGCGTTTCATGAGGGCTAGATAATATAGACGAGATACATTCCCAATGGACCCTTAGTGGTTGGCTGGGCTTAAGTCTCCTTTTCCTGACCTGGTTTGGAGGAATCAATATCCATCCAATACACCAACAAGTCTCTCTCCTTAATACTGTTAGTTAGTTGGTTATATAAACAATCATCATGGTCCTGTACTGTCTATTTATTTTTTACACTGTATTATTTTCCCCTATCATACACATAACTTTCCCTACATATTTCAACAAGGTAGTCCACATTTTACGACTTTCATTATTTATCTATTATTCTTTCCAATTACCTTTCACCAATTCCTTAACTACTCTCTCTCTCTCTCTCTCTCTCTCTCTCTCTCCTTTAACCTATAGCTTACCTGTGCTCCCCCCCCCTCCACCCTCACCTAGGCTCCCAATTTCCGCCTTCTATTCTTTCCCTCCCCTCCCCTCCCCAATTCAATCTTCTGGAGTCCTCTTTCAACCCTCTCCCTACCCACAAGTACATCTCTTTACCAACCTACCTCTCCACTTAACTGCCTATACCTAAGTCAAGAATATAGTCTGAGGACCTGCCTGCCTGAATACCTACCTACCTATCAACCAACTGACTAACATACCAATATACCTACCTACTTACCAACCTACCAACATAACCAACCAACCCATCAACTAATCGACCAACCAACACTCATGCCTACCAACTAATCACCTAATTACCATATCTATCAACTATGCAGTTAACCAACCAACCAATCTATCAACCAATCAATGAAACTACCTACCAACCTATCTACTAATCAATCAAACTATCTCTCTACATACCAATCTACCAAACAACCTACTCCTGTACTTTGCCTAATAAATTTCCTACTTTCACCTCCTAAGCCGGATCAGAGTCTTGTGTAAGTATGCGGGTGAGTGAGTGTCTGTCTGTGTGTGTGTGTGTGTGTGTGTGTGTGTGTGTGTGTGTGTGTGTGTGTGTGTGTGTGTGTATACGCAGGTGTGCAGGGTAGATTAGAGTGACTGACCGGAGGTTTAATTCCGTGTGCACAGACATGGATGTGAGCGTATCTGTAGTGTGTATGTATATGGTGTGTGGACATGAAGTGTAAGTGTACAGTATATATATGCTTGCAGGGAAGGAAGGTGTATGTACTTATGGTGTGGTGTGTTGTGATGTAGTGTAGTGCTGTGTTTTGTAGTGTTGTTGTTGTGATGTAGTGTTGTTGTGATGTAGTGTTGTGTGATATAGTGTGGATTAGTGCAGCATTGTGTAGTGCAATGGAATGTGATGTGATGTGGTTGTACTGTTATACTGTGCTGTGGAACATGATGTGGTGTGGTGGTGTGTGTGTGTGAGTGGTAGGTGCATGGTGCTGGCTGATGTGTGCGTGCTAGCCTACATGGACAAGTGTGCCTTAAGCAGTGGTGTGTGTGTGTGTGTGTGTGAAGGCTACAGTTACCAGCGCCAGTCACTGGAATATGGATGGGGTGATATGTGTGTGTGTGTGTGTGTGTGTGTGTGTGTGTGTTTGTTTTGTAGGCTACAGTTACCTGCGTCAGTCACTGGAATATGGATGTGGTGGGGTGGTGTTGGTGGGGGGAGAAAAGACGACCAGCTCACTCCTCACCTCACAATGGTCACTACATGTATTCTATAAATAAAACTCGACCCTACTCTGCACTTCATTCTCTACCAAATATTCTCAACCGTGAGTGACTGGCCACACCTCAACCCCCTCCCCCTCCCAGATATATCATGCAGGTGTGACGAGTGAATCAATCATTGGCAGGCAACTGATATATATAGCATGTGAAAATATAACACCAACATGAAAAATATACTGCAGACTATTACTTTAAGCCAGGGTGAAACTACTGTGAAACTACTATGAAACTGAAACCAACACTAAGGAAAAAATGTGACTAATGGAAAGATGGACTGGGACGGAGGGACACACACACAATCATTTGGTCAGTCACACAACCACTAGTTCGTCAGTCCCTCCACCACTTAAGCCTATATACACTCACCCGGTCATCATCCAATTGCGGTCACCCACCATGCAACCAACTACTCCATCCATCCATCCAGTTTCCATCACCACCCATCACTCTACTCCGTCTGCAAGTCACCCACCATCATTTTTCATTCCTCCATCAATTATATATCACCCATCCATTCACCCACCATCTAAGTTCATCCTTCTACTTATACCCACCATTCACCTTCATAAATTCATCTACATACATCCAACACCCTATACTCCATCCACCTACACCCACCACCATTCTACCTACGTCTTCCCCTCATCCATCCATCCATCCATCTGCACCTTTCAATACTCCCCTTCATTCTAGACTGATGATTCACTCGCTCGCTTTCTTTTCCTTCTCACATATGCAGAAGAATCTTTTGTTGGAAGGCTACCGATTCCTTCAAACTACACCAAGAAACATACCACCACCTCAGTATTACTCAGAGTGGACTTTTTTTCGTGCCACCACAGTTTGGAGGAATCAGCCTGTAGCCCTTCACACCGATCGACAGAAGGCCATTTTAATTAAACTTTCATTTCATCTTACTTGGTTAACAGCTGTGAGTGAGCAAATATAGTTAAGATCTTCCTTTTCCCAGCATTCAGGAGTATGAAATCAGCTTCTACAAACAGTCTGAGAGCAGATCAAAAAGAGGAATTTCCTTATGTGGGCAAAATATACGGTACGGTAACTAATCTGAAATGACCCCTTGAATACAATGTCAGTATATATCCTTCAAACACGCACACGCACGCACGCACACACACACATGAAAGCACACACACAAGCACTCACACACCGGAAATTCTTGTATACGCCCCTGCTCAAGGCGAGGGAGGGATGAAGGGAGGGTAGGAGAGAGGGAGGGAGAGGTAATGAAAAAGAGAGAGGGGTGAGGGAGGGGTGAGGGAGGAGACATAAGTGAGGAATGGTGAGGGAGTAACGTGATGTGATGCGAGTTAGGGAGGATATAAAGTAGACAGGAAGAGTTATGAGAGGGAAGAGTAGCAAGCAGTAGGAATGAAGACTTAAGTGAGAAAAGAGGGGAAGGATGTGGGGAAACTATAACACAAAAGCCAACCAACACTCCCACACAAACCCGTCTTTTACTTACACACACACACACACACACACACACACACACACACACACACACACACAGAGAGAGAGAGAGAATGAATTAACAGTACCATTGCCTGATGTGCTATTGTCGGTCATGTAACAAGGGAATCAACACACACACACAAACACACACACACACAGTACTTTCCATGACACCACTGCACGACGCCTACACAGCCAGTCAGCCACCCTTACGGCAAGCAAGTCCTTAAAGGTGAAGCTCTCATGGCACTGTACATACGACTGGACCTAAAGCCTGCAGCCCTGACCTTGACCTGCCCGGCTGGTTGGCTGGCTAAACAGGGTAGCTATATAGTTCTAGTCTACTCTTCCTTCGTTCGGTCGTCAGATGGCGAAAACATGATCAAAATAAGTCTTCTTTTGACCATGGGCGAAAATGTACCGGCGCCTTCATTTTTTAAGTACCCATGTATTGTATGTAGTCAGAAAATTGGAAGTTAGTGAGTCCTTCAAACATTGCCACGAAACACACACACACATCTACTACATTGAAGGAGCTTTGTTTCGTGGCATAGTCAGGAGGAGGAATCAGAAGCCACCAGGTCTCATTCATACACGTTCACAGGGTCCCTCCTTAACTGTCTTCATTTTATGGGTCAATTTATGTAATCCAAGATAAAAATTACACCATAAAATATGCACCACCTACTAGGCTACTGATCTGCTCATAAGGGAAATGGTCAAGTGATTATATCCTTAAATTTACACATGGGGAATGAAGCAGGAGGCGTAACCGACTAAGAAGTACCGTAATGTCAGCTAAGGAATCTAGAGGAACAAGATAGACGATAATAATAAAACAACAACTCAAAGTAATTATAGAGACAGTAATCCCAAGACATAACAATACCTGGCCCATCCCTTCCTCTTCCCCTTCCTGAGAGAGAGGAAGAGAGGGGGTAGAAGGAGGGAGGAAGAGAGGGGGGAGAGAATGAGGGAGGAAGAGGGGGGGGGAGAATGAAGGAGGAAGAGGGGAGGGAGAGAATGGAGGAGGAAGAGGGGGGGGGAGAGAATGGAGGAAGAGGGGGGGGTAGAGAATGAGGGAGGAGATAGAGAAAGGAGGAAAGGGGAGAATGAAGGAGGAAGAGAAAGTAGGGATGGGGAGGGGGAGAGAGAAAGAAAAGAGGGATGGGGAGAGAGGCTAGGATGAGTAGTGTGTTACTAAGAGGTGGGGGAGTGGAGACGATGATGAGAACTGAATGAGAAGGCTTGACTCATGCACGGATGGATGAACAGGCTGTGTAGGGAAGCAGAACACACCACCACCACCACTACCACTACTGTACACCCACACCAGAACTACCTCCACCACCACCACTACTGAACACCCACACCGGAACTACCTCCACCACTACCATAGATAGCTACCATCACCACTACTGTACACCCATACCAGAACCACAGCTACTACTACTGTACCATCACTACCACTACTGTACACCCACCAGAACCACTACGACTGCACACCCATACGAACCACTACTACCACCACTACTACTACTGTACACCCACCAGAACCACTACCACCACCACTACGACTGTACACCCACACGAACCATAACTACTACCACTACTACTCCTGTACAGTGTGTACTCCCACTAGAACCACTACCACCACCACTATTGTACACTCACACGAACCACAATCACAACTACCACCACTACTACTATTACTTTCCACCAATCAGAATCACTACTACGACTACCACCACCCACCACTACAATACACCCATCAGAATCACTACCACAAATATCACCATCACAACAACAACCACTACCGTCAGATGAATGGATTGGTTGCCAGACTATGACACACAAAACAGACAAGAGGATAAATGAATGAATGAATGAATGAATGAATGGATTCTGTGTGAGTGATAGAAGCCTTGCTGCAATAAAACCTCTTCCCTCATTCAGGTTTAAGCTGGTGTGGTTCTGATCCCAGCTGCGCAGTTCGCTCTAATTCACACCAAGTTTACCAAAGAACCAATAAAATAATATTAAGATACAGAAATAACAATTATGAAACCAATTTGCCATATGCTAACTCTCACGAAATTTACGATAAGGGTGAACAAAGATAATATTCTCAGTGTTTATATGACGAAACTGATTTGACATAGTAACACTCAATATAATGAAAAATAATCTACATTTGTATATAGCCAATTACGCACAAGTACATACACGTATTGGAATTATAAGAGATATATGTAAATGTAAGTAATAATAGGTGCAGTGTGTGTGTGTGTGTGTGTGTGTAGGTAGATGGAGGGGAGTGACCGACTGAGGGAAGAAAATACAGTTTGTCTAGGCCCTGGGGGGAATGGGTGGGTTGAGCTGAGGAAAGGGAGAGAATGGAATGGTGAGGAAAGGAAAGGAGGGGAGGGGAGAGGAATGGAGGGAGGGGAAGGGAGAGGAATGCAGGGAGGGGAAGGGAGAGGAATGCAGGGGAAAGGAGGGGAAAGGGGAGGAAGGAATGGGAAAGGAAAAGATGGCAAGGTGAGAGAGAGAGAGAGAGAGAGAGAGAGAGTAGCAGCGCGGGGTAGAGTGAATTAATGAGATGGTTTGTGAGTGACTGATAGATACAAATTGTGATAGATAGTGTATTCTGGGAATGGTGTTGTATGTTAATGAGGGTACATGGGGGCTGTAGTGGTAGTGGTGTTGTTGATAGTGTTGTTTTGTTGGTTGTCTTGACTATCGATGTACAGTTGGACACATAAATGGATGGTACAGCCCCCAAGTGAAAGATGGTCAATTTCTCCCAATATCAAGCAAGTTCCTTAGTGCCAAATAGGAGACATCAGGGGCAGAAGTCAGTATTGAGGATGGTAATAAAAAGCAAGTACCTGATAATAATTGACACTGGTTACTCAAATGGGACAAGTATCTTTCACCTGGGCTGTACCACCCATTCATGTATCCAACTATACAAACGGGAAATAACAGACATACAGTTAAGAAAGGGGGTGACATATAGAAGAGGAATATAAGGTTAAATAAGAGCGTGATATATAGAAAGGGTAAAACAGACAATACAGTACCGTGCAGATAGAAAGAAGAAAGAGAGGATATGATGATTCGTTCCTAATCTCAACTGCTGCTACCTACCATCCATCCTCTGTATTCCATTTACTTTACAACATTCCCATATGAAAACAGTTTAAGAGTCTATTCCAACCCCCCCAAAAAAAAAAAAAAAAAAAAAAAATAACAAATAAAAAACCTAGGCAACAAAATAGATCCCCAATTTTTTATCGTGTTTCTTGACATACTTTGGAGGAATAAGTAATACCGGTAGGAGGACTTCACTCGATCCTACGGGGCGAGTACACACGGTATGTTGTGATAATTATAGTTTATGGCCTTGAAACAGACACCTTCACACACACACACACCTAACTATTAATGGGGAAGTATGTATGTACAGTGCTGGGATATCTCGAGCAGCAGCTGATTTCTCCAAACTATTCCAAAACAAAAGACCACCATTATTTTTGTTAACTTGTTGGTCCTGTTTCCCGACACACTTTGGAGGAATCAGTAACCCTCCAATTCACCAAAAAGAGGTTCTTTCTCCCCTTAATTAACTCTGAAACCGGTACAAGACACATCGGCATGAGATTTGTTAATATGATTCTTCGGGCACTTTAACGGTACCTTCCGCTGATAAAAAAAAAAAAAAAAAAAAACTGTGCTACGATATGCAGTTATTGCTACATCGATCGGATCTACAAACCTACATACAAAGACGTACACAAATAGTAGCCTCATTACTACATCGGGACTACGAACCTACATACAAACACATACACAAATATTATCCTCATTAAACTGCTATGAATGAGAAGAAGTGACTACGAACCTACATACAAACACATACAAATATTATCCTCATTAAACTGCTATGAATGAGAAGAAGTGACTACGAACCTACATACAAATACATACACAAATATTATCCTCATTAAACTGCTATGAAAGAGAAGAAGTGAGAATAACAACAACTGCCCTATATAACTAGACGGAGTACAGGAATATATAGGGTGTAATGTTAAAAATAGACAAGCAGACACCAAGGTATAGTACAGGAAAGAGGATTATGTGTCACACCAGACTAAATAGGATTGTAGAAGAAATACCGCTCACACACACACACACACTCTCTCTCTCTCTCTCTCTCTCTCTCTCTCTCTCTCTCTCTCTCTCTCTCTCTCTCTCTCACACATACACATACACACTCTCTCTCTCTCTCACACATACACATACTCTCTCTCTCTCTCTCTCTCTCTCTCTCTCTCTCTCTCTCTCTCTCTCTCTCTCTCTCTCTCTCTCTCACACACGAGGGTGGAATTCGAACCCCCGTCATGTTCTAGAGCACTGTAAATACCGTAAGTCTTACACAGTTGCCAACATATCGAGTTCGTTGCCATTTTTAGTTGTAAATATTGTGTGATATACAGATTGCTTTAATATTAACTTTGCTACTGAGTGTACAGAAAACGTTGCTTTATAAATACAGCAGAGTTTGTTTTAATTTCAACTTTGTAAACTTTTTCACGAAGACAATTTGGTAAAACATTTAAGCCTGGAGAGAACTTTAAAATATTTACTGCACAACATATCCTTTTATGGATCTGTATATACAATAGAGTTTATAGGATTGATGAGAGAATATTAACATCAAATATAATGTGTAGAAATCAACCATGCGCCAGTAACTTATTAAACAGTTAAGCAAGATCAGCAAAACACACACATACACACACACACACTGTTGCTAGGGTAACCTTGCTTCTGCCCTTCCCCTCCTCCTCCTCCTCACAGCCGCCACCCCTCCCACTCACTCCCTCTCTACCATCAGTCTCCCCAGCATCCCACTCCTACACCAACAGTTAGTTACTCTCGTCCCTCTCCATCACCACCATCACATTGTTTATTTCCTATATGTCCACTACAATTATCATCACACTTTATTTCATAGTCCACTACAATTATTATCATCACCATCACACTTTATTTCCTAGTCCACTACAATTATCATCACCATCATCTCACTTTATTTCCTAGTCCACTACAATCATCACCACCATCACACTTTATTTCCTAGTCCACTACAACAATCATCACAATCACACTTTATTTCCCTCTCCACCACCATCATCATCATATCGACCCTTCTCATTGCTTCTTTCCCTCTCCACCATCATCTCCATCACACTTTATTTCCCTCTCCACCACCATCATCATCATATCGACCCCTTCTCATTGCTTCTTTCCCTCTCCACCTTCATCATCTCCATTATACTTTATTTCCCTCTTCACCATCCTCATCACAAAATATTTTCTCTCTCTACTTCCATCATCATCATCACACATTATTACTCTATCACCACCATCACAATTTATTTCTATCTACACTTCCACCATCACATTGTTTCATTTCTTTCTCCACCTTCACCACCATCACACTTTATTTCCCTTCATCATCATCATACTTTGTTTCCCTATCCACAACCATCATCATAATTTATTTTTCTCTCCATCATCATCATCATAACATTCTTTAATCCCTTCTAAACCATATCAATCACTCATCAATCTGCCTCTCCATGCACCACAACCACATCCCTCCCTTCTCCACCAATATTTATCTATTACCATTACCACCAACACCATCACTATATATCCCTGCCTTCTCATTCCTTTCCTCTTCACCACCTACCGTTTCTATTCCGAATTCATTCACTCCTCTTCGTATTTCCTTACCACATTTTCCCTCATTCATTTCATTGTATCCTCAGTAAATTAACTTTCTTGATGGTAAATTGGAAGCTACAAATTCCTTCAACCAATGTCGCGAAACAAATCCTCTATTAAAAGTCACGTTTTCTATGTGATTTAAGGGACCCTGTGATGTAGTCAGAAAATTAGAGTTAAATGAATTCTTCAAATATTGCCACGAAACATTACCTATATGGAAGGATCGTCGTGTTTCGTGGCATAGTCAAGAGTAATCAGAAGCCTCTACTTTTCATACACTACCATATCCTTAAAGGTGGGAAGGGAGAGGAAAATAATATGCAGAGGGAGGAAAAGGGTCTATACTTCTCTCTCCCCTCCCCTCCCCCCCCCCCTCTGGAACTACCCACCCGGATACTAGCCAAGGTCACCTCTTCCCTCACTCCCCTATACACATTTCCCCCTTCCCCCTCCTTTCCTTCACTCCCCCTCCCCCTCTCTTCCCTATATACACACTTCCCCCTCTTTTCCCTCACTCCCCTATATACACACTTCCCCTCCTTTCCCTCACTCCCCTATATACACACTTCCCCCTCCTTTCCCTCACTCCCCTATATACACACTTCCCCCTCCTTTCCCTCACTCCCCTATATACACACTTCCCCCTCCTTTCCCTCACTCCCCTATATACACTCCCCCCTCCTTTCCCTCACTCCCCTATACACACTTCCCCTCCCCCTCTCTTCCCTCACTCCCCTATACACACTTCCCCCCTCCTCTCTTCCCTATACACACTTCCCCTCCCCCCCCTCACTCTCCTATACACTTCTCTCTCCCTTCCCTCACTCCCCTATACACATTCCCCTCTCCCCCTCTCTTCCCTATTCACACACTTCTTTCTCTCCATTCTACACACCTATTATTTTTTCCCCTTTTATTTCTCCCATGCCTCCCCCTCTTCTATCATCATCATCATTCTCTTTACGTTGTTATTCTTCTCTTCCTATCCATTGTAATTATATAGCACATTTCTCTACTCATCCTCTATAGGCCACCCATTCTCTTCCTTCCTTGCTTGCTCTTCTCATATCTTCCTATTCTTTTATTTACTCAACCCCTCTATATTCATCACATCACATTCCACTCTTTTCATCCCTTACCTAACTCCTTTTTATACACTATACTCTGTAATATACCTCTCAATCCCGTCTATTCTCACATCTAGCATACCTTCTCCTTTCTCTCTTAACTCACTCACTCACTCTACCCCATACCAACCTACTACCACCACCACCATCATAAATACAACCATTATATCTAACCAAATCAATATCATATTTCTCATACATACACGCATCTACCCACCAACCAACCAACCAACCAACCTACCCCTCCCCCTCTTTTTTATTTCCTCCCTCCATTGCTTATCATAGTGCAATATCAACGTCGCTCCCCCCGCCCCCCCCCCCCACCTTATCAGCAGTTTAACTTTCCGCCCCACCGCAATGCCTCCCTCTACATCTCTCCTTCTCAGAGTTTTATTTTCCCACTCTCTCTCTCTCTCATTCGTAGTTCTATTCTCTCTTTATTTCTCTCATTCGTAGTTCTATTCTCTCTTTATTTCTCTCATTCGTAGTTCTATTCTCTCTCTCTCTCTCTCTCTCTCTCTCTCTCATTCGTAGTTCTATTCTCTCTCTCTTTCTCTCTCATTGGTAGTTCTATTCTCTCTCTCATTCGTAGTTCTTTTCTCTCTCTCTCATTCGTAGTTCTATTCTCTCTTTCTTTCTCTCATTCGTAGTTCTATTCTCTCTTTCCCTCTCATTCGTAGTTCTATTCTCTCTCTCTCTCTCATTCGTAGTTCTATTCTCTCTTTCTCTCTCTCATTCGTAGTTCTGTTCTATTCTCTCCCTCTCTCATTCGTAGTTCTATTCTATCTTTCTTTCTCTCATTCGTAGTTCTATTCTCTCTTTCTTTCTCTCATTCGTAGTTCTATTCTCTCTTTCTCTCATATTCGTAGTTCTATTCTCCCTCTCTCTCTCTCATTCGTAGTTCTATTCTCTCTTTATTTCTCTCATTCGTAGTTCTATTCTCTCTCTCTCATTCGTAGTTCTATTCTCTCTTTCTCTCTCTCTCCCCACCCACTCCTTTACTGTATGGTCCTCACGTTTTTCGCCGCCTCTCCCCTCCCTCAATTTTTTTTTTCACCCACATACTGGCCCTCTCACACCCACATCACCCCACACCCACCGAGTATTATATAATTCCCAAACCCTTTTATATTATCCTCACCACCACCACCACCTTCTTTCCACCACGCATACAGGCTCTCATCCCCTCCCCTCCCCTCCAACACTACAAAAGCTGATACGTTTCCCCCAGTCCCCCCCTACCTATTCAACTCTATTCTTCCTATCCCTCTACCCTCCCACGGCACATACTGTATTGTAGGCTCTAGTTCCCCTATCCATCCACCTACTCCCTTGTCACTACCACCCATATTAAACGTACGGTACTATATAATAATAATAATAATAATAAAATTCCTAAACCTTATCAGTAATATCTTCCCTCTATCTTTGTACTCTAACCGTTACTGTCAGCTACTCAGAGCATAAATCATCGCTATCAATACATTATTATAGGGAACCATTTTTTTATAGGATACCATTGCTACTGATACTTCTATGACTATAATAGGAAGCAAAGAATGGAGAGTGAACAAACGGAAAGGAAGGAAGGAAGGAAGGAAGGAAGGAAGGACAGGCATGGTGAACAGAGAGGAAGAAGGGACAGGAATGGCAAACGGAAAGGAAGGACAGGCATGGTGAACAGAGAGGAAGAAGGGACAGGAATGGCAAACGGAAAGGAAGGACAGGAATAGCGAACAGAGAGGAAGGAGGGACAAGAATGGCGGGGAACGGGGAGGAAGGAGGGATAGGAATAGCAAACAGAGAGGAAGGAGGGATAGGAATGGCGAACAGAGAGGAAGGAGGGATAGGAATGGCGAACAGAGAGGAAGGAGGGACAGGAATAGCGAACAGAGGAAGGAGGGATAGGAATAACGAACAGAGAGGAAGGAAAAACAGGAATAACAAACTGAAAGGAAGGACAGGAATAGCGAACAGAGAGGAAGGAAGGATGTGAAATGTGAACTGGGAGGAGCACCTGAGGGAGGGCAGGGGGGGAGAAAAGCAGAGTAGGGAGCAAGGGAAGGAGGTTGAATAGCAGAGTAGGGAGCAAGGGAAGGATGGAGAAAAGCAGAGTAGGGAGCAAGGGAGAAAAGCAGAGTGAGGAGTAAGGGAAGGCCGGGGAAAAGCAGTGTAGGGAGCGAGGGAGAGAGAAAGGCTGGGTAGGGAGAAAAGTAGAGTAGGAAGGGAGAAAGCAGTATAGGGAGCAAGGGAGGGAGAAAGGATGAGTAGGGAGAAAAGAAGAGTAGGCAGGGAATGAGAAAAGAATAGTAGGGAGTAAAGGGACTGAGGAGAATATAGGAAGGGAGGAAGGGAGAAAGTGAGGGTGCTGTTGGCTGGCTGGCTGGCTGACGGTATACTAAGTTGTGTCCCAGTTAGGCTATCGATTGTGTAGGCCCAGACACCGACAGTACTCTCCCTTCCTTCCCTTCTTCCTACACCACACCAGTCCCAATCCTTACCTACCCAACCTTTCACTATCAAGCTTCATATATATGTTCCTGTGTAAACGACACTCTCTACATAATTATACATTCTTTAACCAACCCCAATCCTCACTCAACCTTTCAGTCACTCGCTATACTCTTTTACCAACACCAATCCTCACTGAACTTTTCACTGTCAAGCTTCCTATGTGGTCTTGTGTAAATGTCACTCTCTAACCAACACCAATCCTCACTTAACTTTTCACTATCAAGCTTCCTATGGGTTTCTGTGTAAAGGTTACTCTCTATATATACACTCTTTAACCAACACCAATCCTTACTTAACTTTTCACTATCAAGCTTACTATGTGTTCATGTGTAAATTTCACTCCCTTGACTTAACCCATACTTTACTCCCAAAACACCTGCCCAGAAATTCTACACGTCATCACCAAGTCATTCAGCACTCACTCATTCATTCACCCGTGCAACTTTCCACCGTCATCTGTGTTCTAAATTTCACCCACTACACACTAATTAACCGGCAAGTTCACGTGTGCTCTTTCACATAATTATGCTCTTGTATATTTTGTTCATTCACATCCTGTCATTAACTAGCATTTTATTTTCTGTTATCGGTATTACACTCTCCCTATTCACTCCCTCCCTCCCTACAGGACACCACTATTCCTCTCATTTATCCTTTCAGGTATGTTCTTGTACATTTTGTTCTTTCACATCCTGTCATTAACCAGCATTTTATTTTCTGTTATCGGTATTACACTCGCCCCATTCACTCACTCCCTCCCTACATTACACCACCATTCCTCTCATTTATCCTTTAACTGTGTGTACCTTCATACATATTATTTTATCTAAACCTACTGAACAGCATTACTTTCCCTTCTCTCCTTCCCAAGTCTCTAATGTAGACAATCTAACTTCTTTCATTTCCCCTGTACCTCCCATAACTTTAAAAAATGGCCAACATTCTTACGTTCTTTTATACCGGCACCATATTTATCGTTAACTCAATTCAAATACGTAATCTGAATGTGAATACTACACTCAACCCTACACTCTAACCAACCATCAGCATGATTAAAATTATCAAATATTATCAATATTCACATGACTAAATATACAGACGGATGATTATTGCCTTAAAACATTACCTTTGGGTGCTTCCTCCTAGGCATCAGAGAGGGAGAGGGTCGGTTTAATAATATCTGAGGACCTTGGCAGAACCCTGGGGTAGGCAGAGCTACAACACTATGGGTGTCGCCCCTGGAGTAGAGGCCACGTGACGCAAACACAGTGGGATAGTGACTGGTTGGCTCATCATAGATGGAGGAATAGTCGGTTGGCTCATCATCCATGGAGGAATAGTCGGAGGTTGGCTCATCATTCATGGAGGAATAGTCGGTGGTTGGCTTATCATTTATGGTAGTATAGTAGATGAGAGAATCATCCATTGAGGAAAAGCAGCCAGACTCATTATTCATTGTGTGATAGCAGTTGGTTGGCTGATCATTGGTGTAAGGTTCATTCATTCCATCCATGGTAGGAAAGGAGGTTGGTGGATATTTCATGGTAGCATCAAGGGTACTTGTCATGTGCACGGCTGCAGAACCAGAGTGTGTACTGGAATCATTTGTTTCCTTCAAAGTGTTACGAGTTGTATCTGCCTCATGGATGGCGTCTCGGTGGTCATTCACGGTGACATGGTTGGCCTCTGACACATCCGCGGTGGCAGTGCTGGCGTTTGAGCAACTCACGTTGTCACTGCTGGCTTCACGCTGGTTCACGTTGTCATGGTTTGGGTTGGGTTGATTGGGATGGTTTGCTTCCGGGTCTTTCTCGGGGCCATGGTTGGAATCCGGGTTCTTGTCAGTATCATGGTTTGCATCCGGGTTCGTGTTAGAGTTATGGTTGGCACCTGGGTCCTCCTCATCATCATGCTTGGCTTCTGGGTCCTTCTCTGTGTTATGGTTGGCTTCTGTATCATCCTCGTCGTCTTCTGGGTCCTCCTCCTCATCATGCTCGGCTTCCGGGTCCTCCTCAGTGACATGGTTGGACACTGGATTATCATTTACGGTGTAAGGTGGAGGAGCAACAGAGGGGTCGAAGAACATAGGTTGAGGGATAGCGTGACCCTGAAGGTCTGTGTGGCCAACCGAACCATCCATGGCATCTTGCGGCTCCTCGGGGCTTCTCAGGTTGCTGGTGGAAGTCCCGTCGGAAGGCGAGTCAGAGATACTGAGGGCCGAGAGAGATTCTGTCACACTAAGTGAAGAGTACGAGGGAACGAATGAACCATTGACGGAGTATGCGGGAACAAATTGGTAATTCCCTTCATAACCAACCGGGTAGTATGGAATGGGCATCCCAAATGAGGGGGTGTAATAGGAAGGGCCATATGAATTTCCTTGAGGGAAGGAGGGCACCATAAAAATGCCTTGCGGAAAGGATGAGGACCCTGAAGCATCATATGGATAGAACGGTGACACTGAATCGTCTTGAGGATATGATGGAGACACTGAATCGTCTTGAGGATATGATGGAGACACTGAATCGTCTTGAGGATATGATGGAGACACTGAATCGTCTTGAGGATATGATGGAGACACTGAATCGTCTTGAGGACAGGACGGAAACACTGAATCGCCTTGAGGACAGGACGGAGACACTGAATCGCCTTGAGGACAGGACGGAGACACTGAATCGCCTTGAGGACAGGACGGAGACACTGAATCGCCTTGAGGACAGGATGGAGATACTGAGCCACTTTGAGGCAAAGGTGGGGCCACTGAACTACCCTCGGGATAGACCGGGGCCACTGAACTACCCTGAGAAAAAGCTGGGGCCACTGAACCACCTTGGGGGCAGATCGGGGCTACTGAATTACCCTGGGGGCAGATCGGGGCAACTGAATTACCCTGGGAATATGATGGGGCCACTGAACTACCCTGAGGATATGATGGGGCCACTGAATTACCCTGGGAATATGATGGGGTCATTGAACTACCCTGAGGATAAGATGGGGTCACTGAACCACCTTGGGGCCAGAACGGGGCCACTGAATTACCCTGGGAATATGATGGGGCCACTGAATTACCCTGGGAATATGATGGGGCCACTGAATTACCCTGGGAATATGATGGGGCCACTGAATTACCCTGAGGATATGATGGGGCCACTGAATTACCCTGAGGATATGATGGGGCCACTGAATTACCCTGGGAATATGATGGGGCCACTGAATTACCCTGAGGATATGATGGGGCCACTGAATTACCCTGAGGATATGATGGGGCCACTGAATTACCCTGGGAATATGATGGGGCCACTGAATTACCCTGAGGATATGATGGGGCCACTGAATTACCCTGGGAATATGATGGGGCCACTGAACTACCCTGAGGATAAGATGGGGCCACTGAATTACCCTGAGGATATGATGGGGCCACTGAATTACCCTGAGGATATGATGGGGCCACTGAATTACCCTGGGAATAGACCGGGGCCACTGAACTACCCTGAGGATAAGATGGGGCCACTGAACCACCTTGGGGGCAGAACGGGGCCTCTGATTCACCCTGGGGGCAGAACGGGGCCTCTGATTTACCCTGGGGATAGACCGGGGCCACTGAACCACCTTGAGGATAGGGTGAACCCACTGAACTATCCTTGGTGTAGGAATCGACTGAAGCACACTGAGGATAGATGTGGTCACCTGAAGTACCAGCTGGGTACGAAGTTGGTTGGAATGTACCACGACTTTGGTTGGAGGACGGGTTTACAGGATTGACGGGATGGAGGAGGGGCGGGCCGAAGGAAGCAGGAGCAGCTGCAGTAGGTTGCTGCTGGTGGTTCCTCTGGGGAGCGACCGTCACACTAACATCACTCTGAGGGGTGTGAGGGACGACAGTGACGTGTATGGGCTGCCCTGGGGGAATCACAGAGCCACCATTATTGCCTGTTGGACGCACGCCGGGATAATACTGGTGGTTGAAGTAGTTGGTAGGAGGAGGAAAGATGATGCCGTGGGTGCCTTGGCTAGCTTGCGTTTGGTCATTGCAGCTGTTGTTGTTGTTGTTGTTGTTGTGGTTTTGTTCATCTTGTTGGCTGGTGGTAGCGCCTTGGTGGTTAGCAAACGTGTCAGTGGTAATGTTGGGTGGTTGTGATGTTGTCATAGGTGCTCTTGATGTGCTTGTGTTTGGATCCCGCTGTGGCTTTGGAGGCATGAAGTGGGATGAAGAAGACTGAGCTGCATTTGATGTCTTGTATGTTTTGTTTCCCCTGTATCTGTTGTTGTTGTTGTTGTAGTGATGTCTCTGGGTGTGGTGGTTGTACTGTCTACCGTTGCCGTTGTTGTAGTGGTGGCGATGGTAGTTTGGTTGAACAGTAGAGGTAAACTGCCTGTTATAGTGGTGGTGTGATTGGGAGTGTGGGTACTGTTGTTGTATTTGTTGGTAGTACTGCTGTTGTTGTTGTTGTCTGTTGTGATTGAGTTGTGGTTGTGGAAACTGCAGCCTGATGTTGTGGTGGTTGTGGTGATTTTGGTAGTGGTTGTTTGGGTGGTTGGGAAATGAGAATTGTGAGTGAGGGGGTGGTGGCGGCATGTTGATGTTGGGACGTAGTGGCTGCATATTGGGGTGTGGTGGTGGTGGGGGTATGTTGGGGCGTGGGTGGCGTGAGCGGGGGGGATGATGGTTAGGGTGATGGAAGCGTAAGTGACCCCTGGATCGTTGATGACTGAAGCCTCCTCTACCGTTGGCATTGTTGTTCCCGTACTTAACACCTGCGTTTTTCCTGACCTTCCTCATGGTATTCCCGTGGTTCCCCTTCTCCACCTGCTGTTGTTGCTGCCCTTCTCCTTGCTGCTGCCTTTTCGTTTCCTGTTGTTTCCCTGGTACGTTCTCTTGTGGGTTCGTATCTCTTCTTGTATCTCCTTTCGCCTGCATTTTTTCCTCGCCCTGCGCACTCATCTTGGTGTTATACCTCCGAGGTTCCTTCCTTACGAATCTATTTACAAAATCCCGGTAACTTTACCGTAACACCCGATAACACTATTTAGGTTTATAATGAGATTTTCCAAAGTCCATCTATAAAACTTAGAGTGTTAACTTTCCAGAGTCTTTATTTTCTGGGCGTTATTGTTTGTACTACAACCACAATATTATATACATACACGGGGCTGTGGTGGTGTATCACAACACAAAATTATGTCTGTTTATGGAATGAGTTGTTCAAATTCACGGACAGAAACACACGGGATTTCATTTATCAAAAGAGTTATCCTAATTCACTTAATAAATTTTGCCTGTTATAAATCTAGAACATTTTCTGAGTTCAATCCAAGTACACATACGTAAGACAATGGAGCCTTATTTAAAACACACGACCCTCTTTAATCAAATGAACTGATCGATTCCACAGACAGACTTTGATGTGTTAACAATACAAGAGTCTCTTTCTTCCACCCAACCACATAATATACACACAGGACGAGGGATTCTTGGTTCACTTCCCTGGACATACACAAGCAGTCAAGCACACAGCCACACACACTCACACCGGCACACTAGAGCACAACCACTTCTATGGGCCTCCTCACTCAACACTGATTCAAATTTGTCATTACCCTCCTGACCTGAGCTCGGTGACGCCAAGGCCTCCCCAAACACCTCCCCCAACCCCCACCTCTCGATACCCCCCCAAATCCCCGACCCTCCTGTTGCATTCCCCAGGGACATCACACATACAGGCAGGGGAGGGGGAGGGGGAGGGGGGGGAGTCTTGTTCAACCCAAACTTCAACTTGTCCAGCCGCTCGCTTGAAAAGGCCTAAATCACACTCACATATACGCAGTGAAATAATTTAAAACAACTCTTATTACAGATAGAGTGGTACGAAAATTGAGTTACAGAAAGTTTTAAGAAACTCCTGAATCAATCAGTAATGAAGAGTAAGGCAAACTGAAGCTCTTAAACCCTTACCTTAAAATTATGTATGGATAGAAAGGAATAATGGTTCGATGGTGTATATAATAATAAAAAATATATATATATGACCAAAGTACTTACTGTTGTCTCGGTAATTATGATGTTGTTTATCGTGGATGAGTTCGATGCAGTTTGAGGCAAAAAAATACGATTCGCGTGATGAAGCAAGACACCACGGAATATTTGAGAAGTTGATGATAATGACGAACCCACGAACCTACAAAGCAAATATCTACACATACAAATCGTACATACATACCATACACAACCATATTAATTAATGGGATACTTACTTACTCTCTTGACGATTAAATAGAGGGTTACTGATTCCTCCAATCTATGCCACGAAATGAATCTCTATTATAGGGAAAGTGAGGTCGTCTGTCACATGATAATAATAGTTTGGAGGATCAGTATAGCCATAACCCAACAAGATATTCACTCCCTCACCTTAAAAAAATTATATACAGTGTGTGCCTATAAATTATGTGAACAACTTTATTACACTTCACAATACTATCTGTTCAGGCTTGGAAATATTATGTGTAACTGTAACTGCTGTTGTTGGGTGTTTACTTTCCTCTTCCCTCAATACCTACCATAGCCTCTCATTTCCACCTACAGTACCTCCCTCCCTCGATGTCCTCCCTTATTAGATCCTTACCTCCCTCCCTCCCTCGATGTCCTCCTTTATTAGATCCTTACCTCCCTCCCTCCCTCCGTCAGTTCCTCACTTTCTTTTTCAACTTCCTATGACATTATTTTCCCCCTCCCTTCCTCCAGCTTACTTCACACACCAGCCAGGTACACCCCACACTTCCCTCCCATTTCCATTACCCTTCCAGTGTTTTTCTATGTGTAAATAAACAAATACACAGTAAAGAAAAGCTCACTCCTTCCAACGGGTTTGTGAAAATATTAAATAGAGACCAAACAACAGCAATTAAGAGCTTATCCTATCTAGCCAAGTGATAATAAAGTTTCCGTGAAAATTATAGTGTAAACAACAACACCAACACTTTAGGTCTTTAGGTAATCTTGAGTGACGTGTAAATAATGCCCCACTCTGTTTACCCATTTTAATGACACCTAATTTAACATCTGATAACACTCAAGTCCTGCCTCACTGCCTGGACCATCAACACAACCAAACCAACTCACTATATATACATGGATACTGTATGAAGGTTAAATTTAAGAGTGCTAATTGAAGGGCTATTGATTCCTTCGAGCTATACCAGGAAACAAACAACGTAGTAGATATATCAGTAAAATAGTAGAGATGTGTTTCATAGCATATTTATAGACCTATAGGAGAGTTTTACGGGAGAGGTTTTAGGTGAATTGGAGGGCTACTGATTCCTCCAAACTGTGCAACTAAAGAGAGTATAGTACGCAGAGCATATTTTAGAAGAATTAATAGATCTTCAATTCACAGGTGAGGACATAATAAAACACTTGTTCAGCCGATTTTTTAAACTATTCAGTGTTTTTTTTACTTTTATTTTTTTTATTTTTTATTTTTGAAGCTTGTTTCACTCGTCCACTACACTATTTCCCAAGCAATATCTTCCTATTTCGTGTCTAAAATGGAATGTTTCTATCGTGAATGCATTTGAGCGCGTTCTAATTTTAATACCTTGTTTATGATGATACGAGTCATTTGCTTGGCCGTACGAAAGTTTGATATTCGAGAAGCTTTGTTGTCTGTTGTCAGAGAATATATTTTCTAGGTAAACCCCGAACACAATTATTTCCCATTAACATACAAACTACATATATTAGGCAAATTAGACGGCAGTTCCCACGTGTCGTCTTGTTAGCATTCATAACTTGGGCCACTACAGCTGCCACCCTCAATTTACACTCAACTTTTACCTTCTCTCTGTTATTAAGGGTGATGGTGGTGGTTCAGTGGCCTCAACTATAGGATTCCTGGTTCCAAGGTTCAAGGTTACATAAAATACTGAAGAGGTTACATCAACTTCATACCCGGAGCTAAAATGTGATAGTTTGATGATCATAGAAACTCATATTATAGCCAGCATAGTCTGCAAAAACTGTACCTTCTTTCTTCTATTTCTGCAATTTGTAACCTCTTACCAAAGTAGCTTCCGTAAAGAGTATACATATTGGGTATAGGCTCTAGATATACCAGTAAAATAGATCACGTTTATAGTCTGAATGGTAAAAAAGGAATAACAGAAGCATTATATATATATTTTTTATAGTAAACGTGCTTGTTGGAGGGACATATGTACTCTCTCAGTTCAAAGTCTAAATATTATTGACATCTATACTGTATAATTTATATGACCATTAAAAATATCTTACGTCTTATCTAATACATTAAAACTAACGTCAGACGATTTAATAAAGTAGGAGAAAAGTGAATGTCTTGATAAAAACTGTGATTAGGAAGACAAAGAAACACGGGATACACAACGAGGAAGGGATGTCAGGAAGGAGGATAGGAGAGAGGGAGGAAGGAGGATAGGAGAGGGGGAGGAATGTAGGAAGGGGGATAGTATGGGAGGGATACAGAAAGGAGGACAGGAGAGAGAGGGAGGGAGAAATGGAAGGAAAGGATTGAGAAGAGTAGCAAGAAGGGGAGGATGGAAGGAAAGGAAAAGGATTGAGAAGAGTAGCAAGAAGGGGAGGATGGAAGAAATACAAATAAAACAGGATTACAAAAAACGAAGGAATGACACGAAGGAATGAGGAAAGAACGGAATAAAGGTGCAGATGAAGGAAAGAGGTATAGAAAGGAAGGAGAGAGGTAGAGAGAAAAGAAGTAGTAGGTAGGAGGAGAGGGTCAGAGAGATATAAAAGGGTGGAGCAAATGAGGGAGGAGGTATTAAGGAGGATGAAGGGAGAAAGCCAAGGAGGAAAAGAAGGATTGGGGATTAAGGGGTCGGGTGATGGTTGGGGTGGAAGGGGGGGGAGGGGAGGTGACTGTACATACATACATACATACATACTTTCATCCCAGGGGCCATGAGATTAACTTTGACATGCTAAGATCTTGTTGCTGTCTCTCTCTGATCCACCGCTCTCTCTCTCTCTCTGATCCACCGCTCTCTCTCTCTCTCTCTCTCTCTCTCTCTCTCTCTCTCTCTCTCTCTCTCTCTCTCTCTCTCTCTCTCTCTCTCTGTTGACTTGCCTGCTGACCTGCCATAATGCTTTTTTTTTTTTTTTTTTTTTTTTTTTTTTTTTTTTTTTTTTTTTTCAAGGGTATACGAAGAACAAAGATGGTTAATATCAGGGATGGTAGGGTGGAATGGAAAGGTTATTGTTTTTGCATTTACTACCACCTCCTTTGATAACTCATTTGTTCCACTCATCCACTGCAGTATAATTATCTAAACTAATATCTTCCTATTTCGTGTCTAAAACGGAATGTCTCTATCTTGAATCTATTTGAGCGTGTTCTACCTTGGCTACTTACTCTTAATACTTATAGCTAAAGTCTCCAGTGTTAATTAAACCCGATAGAATTAAAACTGATAGAATATAAAATTATGATGTATGTATATGGTGTAAGTTGGTTATAATATACTCTTCGTGTCAGGAGGTTTTCGTAGTTTTCTTCCACTCCTCCAACCTCTTCCTTTGTTCCACTATTTCAACTTCTTTTTCTATACCCATCCTATCTTTCTTTCACCCTTTCCAACTTCTCATATACTCTTCCTATCTTTCTTCTACCCCTTCAACCTCTTTTTCTCTTCTTCCACTCCTCCAACCTCTTCCTTTGTTCCACCTTTTCAACTTTTTTTTCTATACCCTTCCTATCTTTCTTTCACCCCTTCAACTTCTCATTTACTCTTCCTATCTTTCTTCTACCCCTTCAACCTCTTTTTCTCTTCTTCCACTCCTCCAACCTCTTCCTTTGTTCCACTATTTCAACTTCTTTTTCTATACCCATCCTATCTTTCTTTCACCCTTTCCAACTTCTCATTTACTCTTCCTATCGTTCTTCTTATCCATCAACCTCTTTTTCTACCATTTCCATCTTTCTTTCACCCTTCCAACTTCTCATATACTCTTCCTATCTTTCTTCTAATCCTTCAACCTCTTTTTCTACCATTTCCATCTTTCTTCCACCTCTCCACCAACCTTTCCATCTTTCTTCCACATTTCCAAACTCTTCCTCTACTCGTCACATCTTTTTTCCACCCCTCCAACTATTTTCTGTACTCGAAATATCCTTCTTCCACTTCTTCCTCTGCTCTTTCCATCTTTCTTCCACTTCTTCCACTACTCTTCCCATCTTTCTTCCACTTCTTCCTCTACTCTTCCCATCTTTCTTCCACTTCTTCCTCTACTCTTCCCATCTTTCTTCCACTTCTACCTCTACTCTTCCCATCTTTCTTCCACTTCTTCCTCTACTCTTCCCATCTTTCTTCCACCCACTTTCCCTACTTTACTTCTATCCTTCTCCAACCTTATTCCCGCCAACCCCACCAACCAACCCTAAACCTCCTCTCCCTAATATTTATCAATCCTTATAGTTCACCTGTAGGCCTATCCTTCCTACTTATATTCTCATGTTTCTACCTGACCCCTCCCTATCCGGCTGTCATCACCACCTATTTACCTCTCATCGACTTCACCTTCCACCCGACTACACCATGTTTTTTTTAGATTTTTTCTTATTTAATGTATGTGTGCTGATTGAGTGTACCCCATCCTCCCCATACCAATTTTTTTTATTTATTTATACTTATACACCGTCCACTCCCTACCCACCAAACACCACCTACCTCTCCTTTCCTCCACTGTCCACACCCTACCTACCACACCTCCCCTCTTATGTCCACTCCCTCCCCTCCCTACCCAATACACACCACCTAACCTCCCCTACTCCACTCCCTACCCAACACACACCACCTCACCTCCCCTCCTCGTCTACTCCCTACCCAACACACACCACCTCACCTCCCCTCCTCGTCTACTCCCTACCTACCCAACACACATCTCCTTTCCTACTCCCTGGAGATGTCACACTTTGAGTCTCGTGGTGGTGGTGGTGGTGGTGTAGGATTAGTGAGCCTGACTGACATACTGGGTACGACAAACAGAACAGGGCAGGGTAGAGCAGGGCAGGACAGGACAGGGCAAGGCAGGGCAGGACAGGACAGGACACGAAGAGCTAGGGTTTACAGAGCAGGGCATAGTAGGATAGGACACGAAGGTATAATTATGGAAGGGAAGAGTAGGGGAAGGGATGGTTCGGAAAGGCAAGGGGAAGTTTAGGGCAAGGAAGGAAAGGATAGAGTAAGGTAGGGTTAGGCTGGGCCAGGGTCGTGAAAGTATGTACAGTACAGCAAGGTAAATATAGGGGATTTTTGGGTAAGGTTACTAAGGTATATAAGGTCACAATAAGGGAGTGTTGTAGGGCATCACATAGAGAAACAGGGTAGGGAGGTCAGGGTAGGGAAGACTATATGAAGGAAAGAGTTAAGTTCAGGCAAGAAAGTGTTAAGGGGCCCTGTGATGGGGTCAGAAAATTGGAGATAAATGAGGCCTTCAAATACTGTCACGAAACACCACCTACATGGAAGGAGCTTGTTTCGTGGCTTGGTCAGTGGAATCATAAGCCTCTAATTTACAAAGTAAGGTATAGGGTTGGTCTCAAACAAGTTAAGATAAAAAACAGTATCTGTCTAAAGTTCTGCTGTTGTCTTTCTGGTATGATGGTGAACTTCTGATTGTCAAGGTTAACAATCAGACAGAGGAATAATTTTGTCCAATTCGCTTTATTCTCGAATTTCACCATCATATTTTCACAGAGGCGACAAAACTATTGATCACGACTGTACAATAGGCCATGACAGGAGCAGCAGGGTAAGGTATAGAGTACAGCAGGACAGGGTAAGACAGAGCAGGGCAGGTTAAAGCAGAGCAGGGGAAGGTAAAAGGCAAGAAAGCAAAGAAGGTAAATGGAGTCTGTGAGTGCAGTGCAGGGCTGGGAGGGATAAGCAAGATTAGCATGGGCTGGTCAAGAGGTCACATCAGGTCAGGGGTGAAGAAAGCAGGTCAGAATAGGACTAGACAGATCAGGGTTGTGTTTGGCTGAGGCAGGGCAGGTCATGGAAGGGCAGGAGAGGAGAGGGCAGGGAAGGGCAGGAGAGGAGAGGGCAGGGAAGGGCATGGAAGGGCAGGGAAGGGTAGGGAAGGGTCGGACATAGTTGTTGTGATAATAGTGTTGCCAGGAGGGTGAGATGATAAATGGTTCGAAGATTGTGGTGGAATAGATAATAATGATAATGGAGGTGATGATGGAAAGATAATGGAAATGGTGGTATTATAGTGTTGGTGGGAATGATAGTGATGGTGGTGGCAGTAGAGGTGAGGTGATGAAGATAGTGAGTGGAGAACATGGAGGTAGTACCTCCATGGTGGAGAAGGAGGAGGAGGGGGTAGTAAGGGGTATCCAGCAATCAATCCCCCCCTCCCCCCGGCACCCTCTACAATACACTCACTGGGGACCAACATACCTGCTCTCACTCTCTCTCTCTCTCACTCTCTCTCTCACCTCCATGCTCTCACCACCTATTCTACCTCCATGACACACACACACACACTCTCTCTCTCTCTCCCTCTCTCTTTCTTTCTCTCTCTCTCTCTCTGAAGCCCAGGAAACAGCTTCATTTCAATGTTTCATACAGAATGGAAATAGGGAGATGAGGAAGGGAAATAAAATGAAGGCAGAGGGAAGGGGCAAGGAATTGGGAGTGTAAAACAGTAAATAAGAATCACAGTATACAAAAATGAAAGGAAAAAAAAAGACACAAGAACCTAAAAATTGAAGAAAGAGGAATGGGCATGTATGTATATATAAAGATAGCTTTTGCTTTAGACCAAACCCATATAGGCCTAATCTGTCTTACCCAAATATATAATAAATATTTCCGTGGTCATATTTTCCGTTCCATCTTTAAAATAATTAATGGTTGCAGGGTGTGGCGAATAACCTGTTTCAGTTATGTTAATTAAGGGGGTATATAATTCGCTTTTGTTAAATTGGAGCTCCTCGATTCCTCCAAAAAGTATGCCAGGAAACAGGACCAGAAGAGCAAAAATAATGGTGTTCTGTTGCTTCGAATAGTTTGGAGGATTCAGCAGTTACTCCAGAATTTATCAACACAAAACTTCGCCCTTAAATGAGAATGAAGGAGGCCGAAAAAGAGTTGAGAAATGCGTGAGAATGAAATGAAGGCTGGGATCTAAGAATTAAGTAGAAGAGGATGTGACATGCCAGAGGGTGGGGGGGAGGGAGAGGAGGGGGGGGGGCTGGGGGGTAGAGGGACAGGAGGAGGAGAAGAAGAAGGGATCGAGGAACGAAGAGAGGAGGTCATCTGGAAAAGAGAGAGAGAGAGAGAGAGAGAGAGAGAGAGAGAGAGAGAGAGAGAGAGAGAGAGAGAGAGAGTGGGGGGGGGACGAATAGAGAGTGGGGGGGAGGAAACGAACAGAGAGAGAGAGAGAGAGAGAGAGAGAGAGAGAGAGAGAGAGAGAGAGAGAGCTTACCACTTCACACTGGTGTAAACTAATCGGTTACCCAACTCTACCACCAGCACATTCTCCTTATCCCACTCACACACACACACTCACAACAACAGTACGCGTTATTGTATGTATGTGGGATATCATAGTAGTATTCATACAGTCTACACCATTAGGGGAATATTCTCATCATAGCGGTAAATTGTAGGGCTGTTGTTGTTGATTCCTCCTATCTATGCCATGAAACAATCAGATCACCTTTTATAGTAACATTTGAAGTCGTCAGTTTCCTGGCATATATATATAGTTTGTAGTCAGCCGTGGCCCTCCAAATTATTAACTAAGGGTATAATATCTTGTTACTGAATAACTGGAGTGTCACTAATTTCTCCACCAAACTTTGTCATGAAACAGACGACTTCAATGTATATAATAGGGGATCTATCTGTTCCGCTGTATATTTTGTAGGAATAATTAACTCTCCATTTCACCACAAAGATATTCTCCCCTTAGGCTACCTACGAATAATTAACTCTCCATTTCACCACAAAGATATTCTCCCCTTAGGCTACCTACGAATAATTAACTCTCCATTTCACCACAAAGATATTCTCCCCCTTAGGCTACCTACGAATAATTAACTCTCCATTT
Source organism: Petrolisthes cinctipes (assembly GCA_033782935.1). Taxonomy (NCBI): domain Eukaryota; kingdom Metazoa; phylum Arthropoda; class Malacostraca; order Decapoda; family Porcellanidae; genus Petrolisthes; species Petrolisthes cinctipes. The sequence goes on from JAWQEG010004351.1 coordinate 145,773, forward strand.
CACCACAAAGATATTCTCCCCTTAGGCTACCTACGTGTATAATGTAAGAGGTTGTTATGCGAGTAACCGGCTTCCATAATCAGCTGATATGGGTTACGTCATAGATGTTTATAAACGTCAACTTTGGCTGCGAGCAGACCATATGCAGATACGAACAAGGCTAAAGTGCAGGTGATAAGAGCCCTGTGTGTGTGTGTGTGTGTGTGTGTGTGTGTGTGTGTGACAGATGCAAATAATAAAATACGAACATAAAACTTTAGGAAACTGTAGAAGGTCTATTGGTCCAGTTCTTGGCAGCTCCTCCTGATTTAGACCCATCCCTTTGAGTCCAATCTATGTTTAAAGCCTTTCAGTGTGTTTGCATTTGCTACCTCTCTTGTAAGCTTGTTTTACTCGTCCACTACTCTATTCCCAAACTAATGTCTTCCTATTTTCTCGTCCACTACTCTATTCCCAAACCAATGTCTTCCTATTTTGTGTCTAAAACAGCATTTCTCTAGTCTTATTCCATATGAGCGTGTTCTATCTTAGCTAAATACTTACTCTTAATACTTTGTTAAAATCTTGTATGTTAAACCATTTCATCCTTTTTTATATCTCAATCAAATCACCTCTCACCCTACGTCTTTCAAGCTAGTCCAGGTTCAGTTTTCTAAGTCAATCTTCGTATGGGATATTTCTAAGGTTATGAATAATTTTTAGTCGTCCTTCTCTGTAAGTTTTCATACAAATTGATAACCATCCTGTAAAACGGACACCAGAACTGGACTGCGTCGTCTAAATGCGGTGGAACTGAAGCTTAAAAAAAAAAAAAAAAAAAAAAAAAAAAAAAAAAAAAAAAAAAAATGTAGTCTACTATAAAAAAATGTCTATAGCTGTTGGTTTTTGTAATACTAGGTCATAATATTCTCAAATGGCTTTCATTCAACTACTGGCTTACATTTGGTCGTGACTGTCCATCAATTTTTTCCTCCAACGAGTCTCCTTTCTCTTTCCATACAACGAAATTCTCCCCATCATTTTTTCCCCCCAAGAGAATTCACGCCCCAATCCTTACAAAACTTTCCATCCTTTGGCCTTCGCAAACTCTCCTACTTGGATCGTAATGAACTTTCCTTCCCAGACTCTTCTTTCTTGCCCTTTGACACACAACTTGGACTTTTCTCTTCTCTTAAACATTAGGACATCTTACCCCAGCCATACACTATAAAAAAAAAATATCGATCACTCCCTGTCAAATATGTCCATGCATGTTTCCCCTGTCCTGTCATGTATGCTATCTTTCCCTGTCATAATTTGTTAGGTCGTCTCCGATTTTGACAAGTGGCTGAGACTGACAGTTTCGAGATTTGAACTTAGGATTGGTGAAGATGTGCAGAAAAGAGAACTTATAATTAATGGAGAATATGTGCAAAAGAGAACTTATAATTGATGGAGAATATGTGCAAAAGAGAACTTATAATTGGTGGAGAATATGTGCAAAAGAGAACTTATAATTGGTGGAGAATAAGTGCAAAAGAGAGAGCTTAGCACTATATAGATATATAGAAGAGACTGTAAACACAAACACAAAACTATTGGTGCATTTTTGCCATGAACCATTCTGACACCTATGACGACTGTTAGTGGAAAACAACCTGTACAGTTCGAGCTACAGTGTTCGTTTTGGTTATCATCGAGTCATTTTTTTCGTGTTTGTTCTTATGTGTACAAGTATCTGTATGTAACGCTATGTGGCAATGTGTGTCAACATGTGTTAGTCATATTATGTGTTTACGTGGATATTATGTATGTGCTAAGGTTATTTATTCATAGCAAACTCTCGATAGGAATGTCAAATGCAATAAAATAAAGCAAAGCGGGATGAAAGAGGGCTGGTGGATGAGAAAGACGAATATTACAACAAGATACAGTACCACAAGATATAGGAGAGAGAAGGAACAGACAGGGCTGGGCAGTGATATAAGGCAATACTGCAACGGGAAGTAATGCAACCTGTGGACTATATCACATGGACTATATAGTCTCATATTGCCTACCCTGCCCTACCTTACCCTACCCTTATTGTGTCATAATAAGCTCTCGAATTATTTCCAGCCATACCTGTCCTTCCCATCACACACTGAGCTGTCAGATAAGCTCTTTGACATCACTAATACATGTTGGAGGTCAAGTCATCTGGGTGGAACGATTTCAAGCTCAAATCTCATCACAAGGAAGTAGCAATTCCACGATATATATTCTGTCTCAGGCTAATGTCTGGTGAAAAGACATCCCAAGATATATAGTACTTGTTCACAAGATCTTGCTTGTTCAAAGGCTGAAAATACCGCAAAGTGGACGTATTCTTATAATAAATTAATATTTTATAAGTATACATATAGCCGTGTCCCACAATGTGATACCTTTGAGCGCAGGATTTCCTCCCCCCGGAAGTGTGCAACAGCTCAAGATAAGAGTCATCGTAGGTGTGACAGACACACAACAAATATATAGTGTGTGTTTAGTGGCAGGTGTGGTGTATGTGTGTGTGTGGTGTAGTTGTGTTGTGACAGGTGTGTATTGACACGTGTATGATGTATGTAGTGAGTGAGTGGTGACGTACCTGGTGTGGGTATGGGGCGGCGGTGAGGGGGTATGAAGAGGGTTGCTGAGCGGGGACGGAGGGGGCAGGGTAGCGGTACTGGCCGGGGCCGGGTCCACCATGGTGGGGTCCCGCCTGCTGTCCCGCCTGTTGTTGCTGCTGTGTCTTCTGCGGCCACTGTGCCTGCTGAGGCCCCGCCTGCTGCCCCGCCTGCTGGCCCTGCTGGTGATGGTGGTGGTGGGGCTGGGGCGGGGCATGGGGGCCGCCATGTGGGGCGTGCCGGTACTGAGGGCCGGCGGGGCCGGGGCCGGGGTTGGACGGGGGCCGCCCCCCTTTGCCGGGCGCGCCGCCCCCCGCGTGCCCCTGAGGGTACCCGGGGCGCGGCCCGTTGCTGGCCTGCAACACACGCACCCTTGTTAGTGGCCTGCCCTCCTTTCAATACAACACAACACAATAATATTGCAACACAACTCACTACACTACCTACATTATTCCCCCCATCATACTACTGTATCTCACACACACACACACACACACACACATACACATGAACCCTTGTTACTCTCCTCTCATAGACATAACAACCTGCTACACGAACCAAGTTATTCTCATCATAACACAAACATATTGCACTATAACTTCCTGTCCAAATGCGCGCGCGCGCGCGAACACACACACACACACACACAACAAATACATAAATACCTTACTACTACTACTACAACCAAACAATAACGATATACGACTAACAACTGTAATAATTTACAACCCATAAAGAGAATATAACCCAATAGAACGAAATATGATTTGTTCATAATAATCACAATCACGTCTTACGGTCTTTTACAATAAACACTTCTCTTTGTCACGAAGTATCATATTTTCATTCTTATTAACTCTATTTGCTTGAGAGATAATTATTTCCTAATATCTCTTGCAAGCATTATGGACAGAATTTTACACACACACACACACACACACACACTAGTTGGGTTTCAGGTTACTACACATGTCTGGTGTCTCACTTCACCTACCGCCACACACACACACACACACACACACACACACACACACACACACACATACATTATCTAAAAAATCCAACGACATACAGCAAATTTATATATATATATTATAATCCTCTCCCTCTGATTGTATTATGAAGCCCCTCTCGCTGCTCATATTATATCATTAACAAGTTACCAGATAAAATAACCTGCCTTCATTATCCTACATTATAAATTAAAATCCTCTACCATAAATACCACACACCACCTGTCCTCTTTTTGGTGCCGATTCCTCCAAACTATGCCATGAAACAAGTCACCTCAATGTTACTAAATAAGGGAATCTGTTTGGTGACATAGGTTGGAGAATTCAGTAACCCTTCTATTGTACCCAAAAGAGGTTCTCGCCTATCACCACCTTACGCACTGTACACTGACTATCACCACAATTACACTATCACCTTATGTGCAACTTCTATCACCATAATTTCTACCCTCACTATCACCACAGCTTCATTCCATCATCACAATTACACAATCACCACTGTTTCATTCTACCACCACAATTACACTATCATCAAAATTAATACCCTCACTATCACCACAGCTTCATTCCATCACCACAATTACACTATCCACTAACCAACCAAAACAAACAACCAAAAATACAAACATCCAACCCAACAACCAACCAACCAACCCATCACCACCATCTCCCCTCTACTACTACTATACACCCTGGCGTCTCAACAACCTATTCTCCTTCTTTATTATTCGAAACACGTCGATTCCCTTCCCCATTATCTTACACAATTAATCTCTTTTAACACATTCTTGGCTGTAGTGTACATACAAAACTCCACCGTTCAACTGAATAATAATAATAATAATAATAATACCGGTAATAATAATAATAATAATAATAATAATAATAATAATAATAATACGGTACTAATAATAATAATAATAATAATAATAATAATAATAATAATTAAAAGAAAAATAATAATAATAAAATAATAATAATTAAAAGAAAAATAATAATAATAATAATAATAATAACAATAACAACAACAATAACTTTTCTGTTCTCTGGTGCCTCCAATCCCCCGCCAAATGTAGGTTACGTTTCCAAAATAATAACATATACAGTATATATGTAATGAGCAAATTATCTATCATC